>PVKV010009629.1:0-80040 GCA_004027835.1 Alouatta palliata | reverse complement strand
ACAGTGTGGCGATTCCTCAAGGACCTAGAAATAGAAATTCCATTTGACCCAGCAATCCCATTACTGGGTATATATCCAAAGGATTATAAATCATTCTACTATAAGAACACATGCACACGAATGTTCATTGCAGCACAGTTTACAATAGCAAAGACCTGGAACCAACCCAAATGCCCATCGATGATAGACTGGACAGGAAAAATGTGGCACATATACACCATGGAATACTATGCAGCCATCAAAAACAATGAGTTCGCATCCTTTGTAGGGACATGGATGAACCTGGAAGCCATCATTCTCAGCAAACTGACACAAGAACAGAAAACCAAACGCCGCATATTCTCACTCATAGACGGGTGTTGAACAATGAGAACACATGGACACAGGGAGGGGAGCATCACACACTGGGGTCTGTCGGGGGGAAAAAGGGGAGGGACAGCGGGGGGTGGGGAGTTGGGGAGGGATAGCATGGGGAGAAATGCCAGATATAGGTGATGAGGAGGAAGGCAGCAAATCACACTGCCATGTGTGTACCTATGTAACAGTCTTGCATGTTCTTGTACCCCCAAACCTAAAATGCAAAAAAAAGTATATATTTAAAAAAAAAAAAATTTTGATGCTGGGAGAATGACCTAGAGAACGTTCTCCCTGTGGGCATGGGGAAATCATTATTGCTTTGTTTTGTTTTGTACTGTTTTTGAAGGACATTTTATTTCTGTTAGAATTTGTGTTATGAAAACAAGGTATTTTCTCTTTAACTTTCAGGAACAAATGCTGGAATGTAAATGCATGTACGTATATAATATGAACATTCAATTTATATTTCAACATATTTATGCATATTTAATGTGGTATATTAAGTCTGTTATAACTACCTATAGAGATTTTATTTAATAATCTATGAGTTAATACTAAGATCATACTTGGAAACATTAGTTTTATATGGGGACAGAAAAGTGGGTTGTGTGATGTTTTCTGAGAACCAGCCCACTCCCAAGGGGAGGACATAACATGGGCATAAACTAACCGTGTAATACCCACGAAGCTCTGAGAACTCCCTACAGTGAAGGAGAGGAGTGTCAGTCACCCCTGGCTTCCTCTGCAGAGTCCTGCTCCAAGGGCTAGAATGGTCAGCAGATGTGTGGGCTGTGGCCCCTTCCTGTGCTGTCCCTTGGGTCAGAATGGAAGGTTCTGTTCACTTTGTTGTCCCCAAGATTGTTGGGCAGTTGTAGTTTGATGTGTTGAGGCAAGTTCTTTCATCTGGCGCCTCTGTAACATCTTGACTGTACTTGAAGAACATTCTTTTACTCCTTTAAAACACACCAGCCTGAGGGACATCTGTTTATTCCCACCATCTTAGCATACCTGCCCACGTGAAGTTTACTGTCTGGCTGGGGAATGTGAGACATAGCTAAGGGTACGAAATCCTAAAAGAGCTTCCCGAATATGTGGGCCACTGTCCTGGGGCCTGAAAGCCCTTTCTGTCTATGGCCTTCTTGGAGGTGATATTGATGGGTTTTTATGGCTTTCCTAAGTGAGCAGTTGTTTCAGACTGAGAGGGCCACTCTGTGGACGTCTGAAGGGAAAGGTACCAGTCAGTGCAGGTGAAACTGCAAGGTGAGCAGAGCTGTGCTGCTTGATGCAGATGACGACTTCCTTCTGGCAAGGGCAGCGCCGGGCTTTTCCAGGTTCTGGAAGGGTTGATGAGTGCTTTCCTCCAGTGGCCAGGGTGCTGGTCACCTGGGCAGCAGACAGACATTGCCCCACCTGGGGAGAGCCAAGCAATGGTTGCTGTGGCATAATCCTCCAAGTGCCCAGGCAGCTGACTGGGGTGACAGCACCCAGGAGGGGGCAGGGAGCCAGCAGAAGGACTCTCAATAAAGTCTGCTTCTGGGTACCTTACAGCAGGAGGGAATATGCTGGATGTCAGCTCTCCCAAAGGATGTAGAGGCTGGGGAGCACACACACACCTGCACACATGGCCATTGTAGAGCATAAAGAATGAATGAGGCTGGGGGTGGTGGCTCATGCCTGTAATCCCAGCACTTTGGAAGGCCAAGGCGGGTGGATCACGAGGTCAGGAGTTCAAGACCAGCCTGGCCAACATGGTGAAACCCTGTCTCTACTAAAAATACAAAAATTAGCTGGGTGTGGTGGCGGGTACCTGTAATCCCAGCTACTTAGGAGGCTGAGGCAGAAGAATTGTTTGAACTTGGGAGGTGGAGGTTGCAGTGAGCCGAGATTGCACCATTGCATTACAGCCTCGGTGACAGGGTAAGACTCTGTCTCAAAAAAAAAAAAAAAAAAAAAAGAATGAGCGAGCAAGTGAATGAATAAATAAAGGATTGAATGAACCCAACATTCTTTTCTCTTAGACTTCCTGACTATGCACAGGAAGGGAAATGGCAGGCCCTGTTTGCACATGAGAATACTGACACTTGCTCAGGTTGTCATAGCTTGTACTTTTCCACTGACGCAGAAAGGGAGACCCTGCCAAAGAATGTCCTTGGAGTGATTCAACATATTTTTCCTTCTGTGATTTAAGTCAAATGTATTTAATGTAAGAAGTTCTGCTGCGAGCTGGAATGTGTGATGAGTCTTTTAGGCCCCCTCCCCCCAACCTGCCGAGGAAGCCCACCGTGTCAACACTCCAGTTTTAGCTCTTATCAGGTGTGTAAGCTGACAGTGGTTTGGACGGTGGTGGCTGTTTTTAAAGTACACACACCCAAATGGGCTTATCAGCTACGTGGCTGGGAAAAACCTTCCTGCGGGCTGCAAGGCATTGATGTTTGCTGTTCATGTGTTCATTCATTCAATAGTTATTGAACATTTACCATGGACACAGCATTACACCAAGTGTGTTTTGAGGATATAAAGATGAGAGACTCCCCCCACAGAAAACGTCAGGGACTTACTGACTTCTCAAAATATAGTTTATATTGACAATTCATTAAACAATTAATGGAAGTTAAAATTTTAATTTTAAAATCTATATCAACAAAAATGGGGTGTTACTGAGTTTATTCTTTTTTTCTTTTTTTGAGCTAGGGTGTTGTTCTGTCACCCAGGCTGGAGGTCAGTGGTGCAGTCTTGGCTCACTGCAGGGTACAAATTCCTGGGCTCAGGTGATCCTCCCACCTCAGCTTCCTGATTCACTGGGACTACAGGTGTGCGCTACCATACCTGACTAACTTTTTGTGTTTTTAGCAGAAACAGGGTTTCGCCATGTTCCCCAGGCTAGTCTCAAACTCCTAGACTCAAGCAATCCAACCACCTTAGCCTCCCCAAGTGCTGGGATTACAGGCATGAGGCACTGCGCCTGGCTGAGTTAATTCTTCAGCTCAGTAAAAGTGCTGGAATTTTTAAAAGAGTGAACTTCAAAGATTTTGATTCTCGGCCTGATTAGTTTGCGCACATGCCCACGATAGGGTCCTTTATGCCCTTCTGAGTCCAGCCTGGCCTACTTGCCTGTGTCTGGTTTCTCTCTGTAGGACTTGGCAGGCACACTGTGTGGGACGCAAATTACATAAGCACAGAGGCTTGGGAACTTGCCGCCACCAAGCCTCTCTAGTGATTCTTCTCCCATGTGGGTCCCTCTCACCCTTTATTCCCCTCAAGGCAGGAAAAAGAACAGAAATTCCTAAGGCAGTGTTGTTCCCAGGACACAATTGCCATCCATCACTCCCTGCTGGGAAAATGTAAATATGAACCAGCAGATAGTGGCACTATTTATTGTCATAGGCCTTAGTTCGGATCTGAGCAGGAACGGCTTCTGGCCAGGCATTATTCACCAGCTCCCCTGGGAGGCTATGCTGGGTGGGCAGAGCTGGATGGAAAGGAGGCAAAGGGGAGGCTGGAGTCCTTGCAGCTGAGAACAGGGCTGCGTCTTTGCCGCTGAGGCTGCATGTACTCAGCCTCAGGGTGGAGTGGAGGCTGCCGCCATCCTGGCACCAGATTCTTGGAGGTTGTCTATGTTTAGGGGAGGCAAAGCCAGTTCCACGGGATGCCCGGACAACTGTCATTTTAGGGTAGGGTGGGGACTGATCGAGGTTATTCATGTTGGGCTGTTGCAGGTGGATGGTGGATTTGGGGCCCTATCACCTGAACCTGAGGGACCATTGCTCATCCAGTTGAATGTTTTACTCAAGCACACAAAGCCCCATGCTACACGAGGCCCTTGTCCTCAAGGAGCTTACACTTTGGGTCTTAGACACCACTGTCCCCACCATACATATTCAAAGAAGCCATGTGAATGGATGATGATCGAGTCTGCAATTTGCAGTGTCAGGCAGCTGACAGCGTGGGAGTGGGGTCAGTCAAAAGCAGCGAAAGCTCGGCACTCCCTCCCCAGCCCGGGCTGCCAGCCCTGCCTGAATCTGCTTGGTCCTGGGTAGTGCCACCTCTGTGAGACCTGCACAGAGTAGACTTGGAGCCAGGCAGACAGGGAGGCCTGGACTCAGCTCTTGGCTTGGTGCTTATTGGCTCTTTCCACTCAGTTTTCCCATCTGTAAAATGGGGAGGATGAGCCCACCTCACAGGGTGATGTGAGAGTAAATGTGGGAACAGGGAAAGTGGCAGGTGCATAACACCGGCTCAGTGAATTGCAGCTTTTCATATTATTTCTGACTGCAGGACGGTCCATTCGGTGAAGGTGGAGAAAAGCTGTAGATGAGCAAACCCTGACGCGGGAATGAAGCGGGGAGGGAAGGTGTCCCACCAAGGTGCAGGCGAAGGCAGGACTGACAGGGAGGAAAAGCCTTGGGGTCCTCTGGGCCAGGCAGATCCAGGACGCACCGTGAATCCTTGTGGAGTAAACTAATACGTGAATGTTTAGTGAAACCTCTCTTCCTTTAGGTCAAAGTGAGAGCGTAGCATCAGGAGGTCCATTTCCGGATCCCGGGTGCTCTCTGCGAAAGTGGGGTACCGGGAAGAAAGGGGAGGAGGATGTTTCAGTTTCAACAGTTTTGAGCACTGACTGTGTAAAGCGTCCGCACCAGATGCCTTGGGAATGGCCGTGAATATGGCTTGGTATCTGTGCTCTGAAGCGCTACATTAAGGAGAAGGGACCGACGTGGATACAAGTATCTTCATGCCACCAGATAGATGGTAGTGGGCTCTAGCGCAGCATAGAGCGATGTAATGTGAGCAGAGGACAGACAGCGATTAGCCCCAGGAACTCTGGAGTAGATGGAAGACTGGAGAACTTCAGACCGAAAGATTTTCATGGTTGAATATGATTAAGCTACTAGACTGCCAGCGTCTGTTGGCAGGGAACTTTTCTTCTGAGACAGGATCTCACTCTGTCTCCCAAGTTGGAGTGCAGTGGTGTGATCTCGGCTCACTGCAACCTCCACCTCCTGGGCTGAAGTCCCAGCTCAGTCTTCCAAGTAACTGGGACTACAGGCACATGCCACCAGGCCCAGCTAATTTTTTGTATTTTTTGTAAAGATGGGGTTTCACCATGTTGCCCGGGCTTGTCTCAAATTCCTGAGCTCAGGTGATCCACCTGCCTCGGCCTCCTAAGTGCTGGGATCACAGGCGGGAGCTATCGCCCCTGGTTGGGGACATTTCTTTTACTTTATTTTTTCTTTTGTTCTCTGGTGTTTATCATAATTCTGTGCACACAGTAGGTACACAGCAGACTCCTGTTTAACATATGAATGAATAGGCTTAATACAAAATACCTTTCTAAATCAAGTAACAGTTATTGTCAAGGTGATGTACCTTCAGAGAGTAATGGCATAGGTTGGCAAAAGGGTGCCTAAGGATATGTGTTCCCTTCTTGGCCATTTCTTTTTGTGGATTTCCCTTTATGGAGCTAGTCTGGTCAGCAGACTAGCTCAGCCATCCCCCCATTACAGGTCAGTGTCTCCTAGAGGTGCCCATCAGGAAGGCACTGCCACCTCCTTGGGTGTAACCTAGTGACATTATCAACTGCCTCCCAGACAAGACAAGCAAGCCACTGGCACCCCTGGTGGCTCTGGGGCTCTAGATGGATGTGGGTGACGTTCTTTGGAATATGTCTGTGTTACAGATGTGGACGAGTGTGCAACTGATTCCCACCAGTGCAACCCTACCCAGCTCTGCATCAACACTGAAGGCGGGTACACCTGCTCCTGCACCGATGGATACTGGCTACTGGAAGGCCAATGCCTAGGTAACGGCTCTCTGGGGGGTCACAGGGACTCTTGGAAGTTCAGGGCTGCCAGGAGCGTTGTGAGGTGTGGGCACAGCTGCCTGCCTAAGGGTAGTAAGCTTTTCTTTGCCAGGGAGGGTGCGGGGGGGGCGGTGGAAGGCTATTGAGCTCACATGTGTAGCCACCCTTGAAAATCAATTACCATCATCCCCATCTTGTCATCATTATAGTTTTTGAATGTATTTATTTTTGAGACATAGTTTCACTCTGTCACCCAGGCTGGAGTGCAGTGGTGCAATTTCAGCTCACTGCAACCTCTGCCTCCCAAGTTCAGGCGATTCTCTTGCCTCAGCCTCCTGAGTAGCTGGGATTATAGGCATGCACCACCATGCCAGGATAATTTTTGTATTTTTTGTACAAACAGTGTTTCACTATGTTGGCCAGGCTGGTCTTGAACTCCTGGGCTCAAGTCATCCACCCGCCTCAGCCTCCCAAACTGCTGAGATTACAGGTGTGAGCCACCGTGCCTGGCCTCAAATATATTTTTTAAGAGGTACATTTTTGGATGTATTTCTTATGTTCGATTTTACCTAGACTTTCTTCCTGTCTTCACAAAGTTTATACCCAGGCCAGGAAGTGACAGAGGTAAGGATTATTTTGCTTTAGTTAGAAATAATGCTAATAGAAGGGAACACTTTTGCCTAGTCACAGAAATGTGCGAAGTCTTGAATGTGGATCAGTAGATTCTGATCTTGCATCAGTTCCTTCCAACACCCTGTCTTTGCCCTTCCCCCCGACCACCACACCCACCCCACCAGCTCTGGCCTTCCCTTTCACTCCTGAGGAGTCAGTCCTCACCAATTGAGAACTGCCTTTGCAGTTGGCATCTGCTATCTGGTCTTTCTGTTTATTTTTCCTGGAAGGTTGTTTTCCTTTCTTCCCCTCTAGTTTTGGGTTTAGCCAAGTGAATGAATTGATAGCAAACTCTAGCTGTCACTTCAATTTCTAATTCTAGGGTGTGATTTCTATGCTGTGTTTTCTAGAAAAGGCCCTGCCAGTTTAAATTCTCTAAGACACCATTCTGTTGCCTGAAAGTCAGTCCTGGAGGGGCTGAGAAATGGATCCAAACAAAACCATGGAAACAAAGAAAAGCTACCTCTTTCCAAGTTTCTCTTGGTTGAGGCTGAGTGGGTCTGCCCTGAAGCCCTGTCCGAAGCATCCTTGAGGCATGGATTGGCTTGCTTCTCCTTTCCAGGCTTGCACGTGGGCGTTTATGACTATGATCGTCGCTGTGCATTCAAACTAACCTCTGCTATAATGGAAAATTTGATGCTACTTATTTGAACATAAGTAGATCAGTGAAAGAGAGTTATTTGTACAGGAACTTAATATGTCGAATCTCAGAGCTGGAAAGGATGTTGGATATTATGTCATCCAACTTTTATAGCATCGGAGACTGAGACTCAAAGAGAAGAAACGTTTTAGACAAAGTTAAAGTGAGTTGCTTCTAACGTCTGAGTCTCCTGCGTCTCAGTCTGTTTTTTTTTTCCCACCGCAAGGGGCGCTCGAGTGGTAGGGAAGACCAAGATGTACCAGCCCTGTTCTAGAGACCTTAGAGCCAGGAAACCCTCGGATGTGAGGGGTGCCGGCAACTCGGACATTCCTCTACCTGGGAGGGTTGTTCTCTTCCTGGGAGCACGGAACTTTGGAGGGATGCTCATGGAAGCCTAGTATGGTACCATGTGGCCCAGCCACTCACATTCACATCTGAAGGGAAGACCTCTCCTAATCATGGTCGAACTCCTGCCCTCCCCTGGCTAAACTCGCCTTTCCCTTTCAAAATGCAAGTTCCACAGCCACACGCTGTCTGTTCTGTGTACCTGTGGAGATGCTACTTTTGCAGAAAAATGAGGGGTGGGGCTGCCTTTTCTCCAAGGTACCCCTAGTGAAGGGTACCCTCTCCAGCCCCTGCTGCCTGCCTGGTCTCGGTGATGTGCACAGTTGCATTGTGGGAAGTCAGGGCCAGCCACTGTACAGCCAATGGGCCTTCTTTGCAAGAGCCGCCCTGCACTCAGGGGCAGTGCAATGGGCCACGTTAGAAGTAGCTGGGACTCAGAGACAAAACAGAATCACAGGACAGGGCATGGAATCTGAGAAGGGCTGAACAATAGGTAAAGGATCGAGATGGGTCCGGGAGGTGGAGTCCTTCCTGGCAGTAAGTAGAAACCGAGTACAAGGACTGAGACTCTAAGCTGGCTTCCAGAATCCTGGATGGTCCCTGGTTCCAAAGGAACAGGGGGATCAGGGAGGGAACCTGGTTAGACTGGGGAAGGTGGGAATAAGGACCAGTTCCAGCTACACTCAGATCAACTAGTCACAGCAGGAGTTTGCACTGGTGCCATCTCGGACTCTGCCAGGAGGCTGGTGATTTCATTCACTATCCTTACCCCACAGGAATGAATTCTCCAGCCCATCATCACGTCAGCTTGGGGTGTTGAGAAGTGTTTTCCCAATGACATCAGGATCCCCATTGATGGATACATGTTACAGGGGGGTCACATTGCCCAGCTCTGCTCAAAGGATCCATTCACCCACAGTGCCGCCACTTTCCCTGGCAAGGCCAGCTGTGGCTTGGAAGAGGTGTGTTTATCCAGAGTTATATGTTCACTGTGGTGCAAGGAGGAGATCCAGGGTGAACTCCAGTGTCCTCATGTTACTGGATTCATGGGTCTCCAGACTGTCATGCTGTCCAGCTCGTCCCGGCCTAACTGGCTCTTGTTCCTGACAGCTGGACATATTCATTGTTCATGGAGCTGGCAAGGAGCCTACTGGAGTGATGCTATGGATTCTTCTTACGTGTTAAGCTGACTGGTCCCTTCCCAGGGCAGTGGAACCTCTATATGGAATTTTTGAGTTGAATCTTAACATTGGATAAATCTTAAGAGTCAAATCTTAGAGCTGGATAAAACTAGAGAGCCCATCTTGGGTAAACCTTAGCATTGAATCTTAGAGCTGGGTAAAATTGGAGAGCCCATCTTGCCCAACACCCCACTCAAAGCAGAAATTTCTTCTGCAACTTTTAGGATAGGCTCAGGTATTTATGGGACTGAGATGGGTCGAGGAGGAGAAGGACTGTGGGGAGACTGAGCCTTGTAGTTGAGACAGCATCCCCATCTGTGACACTCAGTAGGCACTGTCCTGGTGCTTGCTCCCTTTTGCTTCCCTTCAAGATCCTGTTTGGGAAGAGTCAGGCAATCATGGCACACTAGTGGTGGCATCAATGAGTGGGAAGGAGACCTGTCTCACTTTGCTTGCATTTCTGTTTCCAGATATTGATGAATGTCGCTATGGTTACTGCCAGCAGCTCTGTGCAAATGTTCCTGGATCCTACTCTTGTACATGCAACCCTGGTTTTACCCTCAATGAGGATGGAAGGTCTTGCCAAGGTATGTGATGTGCGTGATAACTTGGACGCGATGTGAGACACTAGATGCCGTCTTTTGCAGCGCCTGGCGGCTGATGTTTGTGGGAAACACTGCTGCTAAAGTGTATTCCCATTCCTTGTCACTGCCTGCCCATCCCCGTTGCTACAGAAACCTGAGACCTGAACCTTGCTCTGTGAAATA
This sequence comes from Alouatta palliata, assembly GCA_004027835.1. NCBI lineage: Eukaryota > Metazoa > Chordata > Mammalia > Primates > Atelidae > Alouatta > Alouatta palliata. The sequence goes on along the minus strand of PVKV010009629.1, from coordinate 70,278 downwards.
TCTCAAAAAATGCTCTGAATATGGCTGAGGGTAGGACCCCAATCATGGACCGGCTGGGAGCATAGTTTCATGGTTTCGCTTCTTTTCTGTGTCTGCTATCCAGAGGTAGCCTTGCTGGCTTTCTTGCCTAATCAGAAATTTGGTTGCATGTCCTATAGCCTAAGTTAAGTTCCTGAGGCCTGAGGAGGGTTGCTCAGGGTCCCTGGCCCTCCATGAATCATAAAATAAACACATCCATGCCATGCAGGGGTTTCGTAGGCAATTGTGAGGCTTCTTGCTATGCTTTTCCCTCTGACCTGTGCCAGGATGGCCTGTTCCTTAGCAAAAGGTCTGGTGGTGGTGGTATCGTCCCGTGCTACTCAGCATGCCCCCACAAAACCAGACTGAAACAAAGGCATTTTCTGGTTTTCATATGATCACTTGAGATACTGATAAGTAAGAAAAACAAGTTGCATGCCTATCGTGGTTTCCATCTGAAGGTTTCTGCTGCTCAGGAAGTGAATGAGGGACTTAAGACCCAAGGAATTAGTGAAAATCCTGCTTTGGCCCCCAGCTTCCCCCTCAACTCCCAGCTCCCAGCCCAGGCCCCCAGCCCCTGGCAGCTGCCTGGCCCAGATTGGAGGCAGTGCCGGAGACACAGAATAAGGTCTTTGTCTGGGGACCTCAGGTTTTGCGGGGCCCATTTCCTTGTTTCATTCACCCTTGGAGTTCTGGCTGGCAGTCTCCTGGCCAGCAGATTTGGAGGATATTATGTCGCCATTTGTTTAATTGTATCTAAATTGTCGGTAAACAGGAAGGCATCAGTGTTAAAGAGTTTGATCCTGGATTCTAAGTCTCTCCTCCAAAGCTCGTTCTGCTAATTGTTCCAAGAAGTCTGGACTGTGTTCTTCACACCAAAAGAGGTCATTTTCTTCTGAGAGTAGACGCCAAGCTGGGAGGTTGAGGAGGCGGATAAACAAGGGCCCTTCCTTCCACTGGAGCGGGAGCAGGCGCCTGGCTCCCTTTCTGCTGTGATAAGCGGCTTAGGGCAGATGCAGGCTTCTCTGTGCCAAGGCCTGGGATCGAAGGTGGCAGTCACAGGCTGGCACAGTGTACCCAGTACCTCCTGAGGCATAGGCATGCCCAGCAGAGCCAAAAGGCGCCTGTGTCCTTCAGGCCTCTGAGGGACAGGTGTGTGACAAAGAGCAGATAAATACACCTGGCAGTGCCAAGTCCATAGCATAATAAAGCAGCAGGCCGGGCACCCAGGCGTGGGTACGGGCACTCAGCCACTGGGATGTTGCATCAGCAGGGCCCATGGGTGGAACAGGCTGTCACATGCCCCAGTGAGCTTTTGCAGTCCTGACGCTTCAAGTGTGTGGAAGAGTGCTTTGCACGCTCGGAGCATTGTGACATCTGTTCATTTCACTGAACTTCAATAATAAATAGCCTCGTGAGGTCGGCAGGCAGGTGTCTGTGGCTCTGCTTCACAGAGGAGGAAATCAAGCTCAAAAAGCTTAAGCAACTTGGCCGAGGTCATTTGGCCAAGTGGTGGCAGAGTTGAGAGTAAAACCAGGAGCCCAGACTTCCTGTCCAGTGTGTCGGAGTGGGGCCCTGTGTGTCCTCAGTGGATTCAGAAGGGCATTTGGAAAGGGCTGGCAGGAAAGGGCAGGGAGAACCCCGGGGAGGGGGCGGGCAGAATCACTGTGATTGCCCTGCTCTTCAGAAGCAGTTGAGAGCTGTGAGAGGGTGGGATGAGATCGTTCATCTCTGAGTGGCCAGCCCCTGGGCAGAGGCTGAGGCCACCAGCCCTAACACTCACCAGCACCATCCTGTCTGAACTTAGACTCGGTGGCTTAGCACAGTGGACATTTTCCTGCCCTCCCTCCCTCCGTCCTGGGTGGGGAGACCCCAAGCTCCCACTGGCACTGGTGGGGGCTGGTGTCTTGCTAGACCCTCTCTCTTCAGCTGTTCATTTATTTATCTGTTTTCTCCCTGAGATCTCCAAAGATGCCAGGAAGCAGGAGCTTTGTGGACATGGAATTAGCCCTTTCGCCCCCCACCCCCCGGCTTTAAGAAAAGCCTCTCAAGCTGCTCACTGTGAAGGCTTCTAGCTCTGAAAACACTGACATCTCTTTCAGAGGTCCAAGAGGTTTACCTGGGCTTTGGAAGAGGATAGAAAATCTCTCAGCTGCAACTTTGGCCATTGGCGTGTGGAGCATTGTGGGATGGTGCTTACAATGGGTTAGCCAATGTCAGTGGGAAAGGGGCTCCTCCACGCTCCCCCCACCATGAGCTGTGCAGCATGAACCTTGGGTATTGTGGAAAGACCCCTGACTCACGTTCCAGTTCCCACTGTGTCCTTGTTAGCTGGTGGACGTCGGTACAAGTCTCTCAGTCTCCAAAAACAATTATATGTATATGTATGTATATATGTGTGTATGTGTACGTGTGTGTGTGTGTGTGTGTGTATGTTTTTTTTTTTTTTTTTGAGACAGAGTCTTGCTCTGTCAGCCAGGCTGGAGTGCGGTGACATGATCTCAGCTCACTGCAACCTCTGCCTCTGGGGTTCAAGCAATTCTCCTGTCTCAGCCTCCTAAGTAGCTGGGATTACAGGTGCCTGCCACCATGCCTGGCTAATTTCTTCTGCATTTTTTTAGTGGAGACAGGGCTTTACCATGTTGGTCAGGCTGGTCTCGAATGCCTGACCTCAGGTAATCCACTTGCCTTGTAATCCAAAGTGCTGGATTATAGATGTGAGCCACTGCACCCAGCCTGTAATTTTTTTTTTTTTTGAGACAAGGGCTCACTCTGTCACCCCGGCTGGAGTATAGTTACATGATCTCAGCTCACTGCAGCCTCAATCTCTCAGGCTCAAGTGATTCTCCCTCCTTAGCCTCCTGGGTAGCTGAGACCACAGGCATGTGCCACATCATCTGGCTGATTTTAAAATTTTTTGTAGAGATGGAGTCCCACTGTGTTGCCCAGGCTGGTCTCGAACTCCTGGGCTCAAGTGATCCACCTGCCTCAGCCTCCCAAAGTGATGGGATTATAGGTATGAGCCACTGTGCCTGATTGTTCAATAATGCTTAAACAACCTATTGATGCATAATCAGTGTCTAATAAATGCACCATGATTTTATTAATTTTGACATATGTGTACTCACATGAAACCACCACCACCACACTCAAGATCATGGATTTCCCATTACTCCTTGTGTCTCTTGATGTTCTTCTCTTTAACCTACTTAACCTCTAAAGTGGGGCAGTGGTCCTTGTTGTGTGAGATCCTTTCCTAATGAACAAAGTTACTTATGCATAATAAATATATTATTAGAATCATCATGGTTATTTGTTAATCCGAAATTTCCAAGTCAATAAGGATGAGGGGAGCTCACTGACAGAATGCAACCGGTGATGAAAAGGAGCAGGTATGGCCTGAAAGTTCCTGACGGGGAGCCTTGGGGTATGGACTTACTAGCAGGTGTGTATGTATATATGTTTATATCATGTGTATGCATATGGTTTCCACCTTGCCTGACTTTTGACCCCAGAAGGAACATGGGGATGGAGGCCCCAGTCCTTAAGTGAACACTTTGTTATCTGAGATCACGATCCCAAAGGTCCTGGATGGAGAGCCTCGGTACCTGCCACTCTGGTCTCCTGGTGGTGGTAGATTTCACTGCTGGTACATTTTTCTGCCTAGTTATTGTGGCTGTTCTCTTGGAAGGACAGTCAGCGATGTGCCTTGGCTTTCCACAGATGTGAACGAGTGTGCAACTGAGAACCCCTGCGTGCAAACCTGCGTCAACACCTACGGTTCTTTCATCTGCCGCTGTGACCCAGGATATGAACTTGAGGAAGATGGTGTTCATTGCAGTGGTAATGGGCTTTAGCTTTGGAAACTTCCACCTGTACTTGGGACCTGGGGAAGGGCTGGGGGTTGAAGGGCAAGGGCTTCCTTTATGGGTGTTTCCTCTCATTTCCTGAACACATGTCCAATCTGGGACATTCTCCAGGGCAGTGGGGTCACAATCACTGATGAGTCATTGTGGAACAGATGAGTCACTTCCCAAAAGGTGAGGTGGAGTCTCATCTTCCTTCTCATCTGACACTTAATGCAAAAATCAATGGAGGTACCTTCTAGGACTGAGGTGGGGTTGACGGGGGAGAGGAGTCACTCAATTTGGCATGTTGGTTTGAGAGCTGTTTGTCCGCACCCAGCACCAGCTCAAGTCTTGGGGATAGCACAGAAAGTACTTACAGAGGGCAATGACCCAGGTATAATAGCATATCTCATTGGGTAGGTTTGGGGGAAACACTGAATGAATGAGATCATGTATGGAAGCACACATACTTTGTGAACTTCTGAAATCTCTACAAATAATCAGTGCCTCGTTCCAGGCCTGGCACCCAGGGAGCATGCAAAAAAAAAAAAAAAAAGTTCTTGCATCACTGGATAAATGATTGAATGTTGAATGTTGAATGAATGAAATCATAATAAGTTGTTGTGAGAACACAGATGTGATAGCTTAGTTGACCTTTTATAAATTCCTTCCAGGCCCAAGGAACTGTGATTCTCTGCCCCTGCTAGTTTTTGGACTCTATTAAAATTTTCTTATTAACTGCCTCTTTTTTTTTCCCCAGAAAGTTAAATTTTGTTTTCTTAGTTAGAAAAAGATTACTCGACTGTAAACTCCTTGAGAATAGGGACCACCTCTTACTGATATTTATCTTTGCAGCATCCCACATAGGGCCATCTACAACTCCTTTTCTTACTCTCTCTTTCCCTTTCTTTCCTTGTTTTTTGTAAAGGTTGAATTAAAGTACACTCCACTCCATCCACTTTTGGCATCCTCAGCAGTGTGAATTAGCAAAGTCTAGATTAGTAATGCTTCACTGTGCTTCTCCAATTAAGTGGGCCATATACTAGGGTGTGAAAATCTTTTTGTCCTGCAGAATGGAAAGTTTCCTAATCCAGATTTTATTGTAACAGGAACTGACCCAGGTCATGAATGGAACTTGTGTGATAGTCTCATTGGTGGCTGAAGTGTTCTAGGGACCCAGTTCCCTGAAACAAATGAACACTCCTCCCCAGGGCCAGGACTGTCAGAGCCACAAGCAGGCAGTTACAGAGAGCCTTGGGCTGATTCAGTCTAAGGCCTAGAAACAGAAATAAAACACCCTCAGGCATGAAAAGCCACTTTCTTCCTAGATTTCAGTTCCTTCCATGGCACTCCTTGGGGAATTGGGGCCAAGGAACTAAGAAGTGTGGAAAATCTAACATTATGTGGTGAGATTATTTTTTTCTCCAGAATGTTCGTTAATCCACAGATATATTTTTTTTTTTTTTTTGAGATGGAGTCTTGCTCTGTCGCCCAGGCTGTAGTACAGTGGCACGATCTCAGCTCACTGCATCCTCTACCACCCGGGTTCAAGCAGTTCCCCTGCCTCAGCCTCCTGAGCAGCTGGGACTACAGGCGCATGCCACCACGCCCAGCTAATTATTTTGTATTTTAGTAGAGATGGGGTTTTACTATGTTGGCCAGGATGGTCTTGATCTCCTGACCTTGTGATCCGCCCACCTCAGCCTCCCAAAGTGCTGAGATTACAGGCATGAGCCACCACCTGCTCCCAGTGGACACAGTGGAGTTTTAGCCATTACATGTTAATTTATCTTCCCTAAGTGTAGGTGTAAGAGACTTTTGGCTTCTTGAGAAGCTTACATCCATGCTGATTTGGCAAAGATCTTCTGTTGACTCATTTTACCCCAAATGGCCAACTTGTCCTCCACGTTCTCCATGACGCACACTTTCCTGAAGACTTGGCGTGACCCTGGTATATGCCAGCTTTCTAGAGAAGACTGGCCCAGGATAACAGTGTGATGGAGAGAGTCCGTTTCTGCACTTAACCCCTTTCTGCACTTCTCCATTTCCCCCAGGCACTGGTATCCTCACTGTGTTATCACAGCTGGGGTGGCCCCTCCGTGTAGCCCCAGACCCCTCCTAGCCTTGTCTCTCAGGGATTTGCTAAGCTGAGCTGTTCCTGGAAACCATGGTGGGTTCTCAAGTGGAGGAGTGAAAGTGGCCTAATACGCACTCCCTGCCAGAAACTGGGCTTGTATTTCAGCTTTCCAGTGGAGGGTGGAGCCACAGCCCTAAGCGAAGTCTGGGAATTACAGACCCAAAGATCAACCAAATAGGGTCTGCTACAGCCCTCCCTGCCCAGTGGGAGTCAGGAGTGAGTGCTAGGCTCTCCATCTGCACTGGAGCTAACCCTGCTTGGGCGATTGCCCCAACCTCAGGGCTCCCCAGCTCCACTGATCTCCCAGCACAATTACTCAGGGACACATTACAGCATCATGTTTCCAAGTGTGTAGGATCTAGAGGCTGGGTTCAAGTCCCAGCTTTCCTCCTTACTTGTTATCTGTGAACTTGGTCAAGTCACCTAACCTCTGTAAGCCTCAGTTTTTCTCCTGTAAAATATGGAGAGTAATAGCACCTCCTTCATGGTGTTGAGGTGAGAATGAAATAAGAGGAGGCGTATAAAGCATTTAACCCAGTGCTTGGCATATAGGGAGCCTCAGGGATCGACAGAGATCACTACTACTCTACTGAAAGTATGAATGGAATCTACAAACTTGGAAATAAAATAGGACACTCTCAGTTATGATGGCCTGGAGCCAGAGACCCAGGGCTCTTCAAGGCTCCTAGGGGAAGTGGGGAGGCATGACCGAAGCAGATATTACCTGAGCACGCTTTACTTTTCAAATCAGCATCCTAATTTTGCTGGCTGATAACCCATCACCTGAGGACCACTGAAAGAGACAGGAAGGAGTTTTTCCTTCTGGGGTGCAAGAGGCATGAGGCATGTAACACCCGGAATTATCTGATGGTGGAGAGGCAGCTTCTTTTGCGTTGACACCCTCTTTGGGTGACTCCAGCCGCCAGTGGTCTGTGAGTGAGAGAGTAATCCGAGGACATGTCACATGGGGAAACTAGTGAAAGCAAGTTTTTGGGAAACAACAAATGCAAGAAAAACATGTTTTCTTTGGCATGCTTATCGAAGGAGGTTCAAACAGGCGCTCTGTTGCCAAACTCTGTGTGTGATGAAGAGTTGGCTTTTCTGGAACGTCTGCTTCTGCATCAACTGCCATAGCCCATGCAGATGAGTTGTAAATCGCATGGACAGGGGCTCCCCCTCCACAACAGGCTGGCGGGAAGTGGCTGCTTCCCTTGTCCCAGGGAGGATCCGAGGTAGGCGGGCCACAAAGAGAAAAATATCCCTGCCCATCCCTCACCACTCCAAAGTTTTCTCTTTCAAGCAGTTTTTTTTAAAAAAATTCTTTATTTTTTTACACAGTGAAGTTTTAGTATAATTAAAACCTGGCCTTCTGGATATGTGCCTTTTAATTGTGACTTAGGAACAATATTGTTCCTGAAGTTGGGGAAAAGGGGTGATTGAAAGGGAGTTGGGACCGTGAAAGTTGCCCCTTCAGAAGACCCTCTAGGGTCAGGGAATGTTTTTTGGGTCTCAGGAACCCCCCCCAGAAAAACCCCAGTGAGCAAAGAAACCTCAGCCCCTTGGGCAGGTCAGAGGTGGAGGGTGGATTCCCCTACATGGTGAAAGAAGCTTATAATGAGTGGAAGGTTCAATGAGAGGCAGAGGATGTTGGAAACTTGATAGAGGTGGATTTCAGCTCCATGTAGGAAAGAATTTTCTGACGATTAGAGCTGTCTGAATATCAGTGGGGGTCCTCAGTAGGTAGTGAACTCCCCATTACTAGAAGTGTTCAAGAAGTGAATTGACAGCTTCTTGGCAGTAAAGCCATCATATGTATCAAGACACTGTGGGAGTTGGAGTTGATGACCACTAAGCTCCCATCCCCACGCAGACTGTGATTATAAACAGCAGGTATAACTTGTCACCCCAGATATGGACGAGTGCAGCTTCTCTGAGTTCCTCTGCCAACATGAATGTGTGAACCAGCCCGGCACGTACTTCTGCTCCTGCCCTCCAGGCTACATCCTGCTGGATGACAACCGAAGCTGCCAGGGTAAGGCTGTCTGGAGGGGCCTGGCTGGGGTGTGTGAGGTGGAGCTGATTCAGGGGGTCATCTGGGTGTCCGCAGCTGGGGAATCGTGTACAGCTCTGGGAAGCTGGTAGGGGTGGGGGTGTGAGTAGGTGCTAGTGGCTCCCAGAGTGGCAGCTCTGGGCAGGATGCCTGGCCTGGTGTCTTCCCTCCCTGTGACCCGTCCTTTGGCCAGGATCTGGGCCACTTAAACTTCTGTAATGAACTCTGCAGATGCAGACGGCAGCCTCTAAGCATGGCTTCCTGCCTGCCCAGGCAGATCTCTGAGGCTGCCCTGAGAACTGCTCCAGAGCTAGGCAGGACTTTCATGGCCTGGCCAGAGCCCGCGCTTTCTGATGTGGCTTGGAGGGCAGTTTGGTCAGCCTTTCTCCAAATGATCTCCTAGAGCAGGGTTGCCAGGGAGACCTCACGCACCTGACTGCTCTGTTCCTGGAAGGGTTGGGGCCCCAGACTATAAAAGGTGTGAGTCTTCTCCTGTTTGCCTGCTTGGCCTGGCTTCCAGCCCTGTGCTCCACCCACTGAGGGGTCATTGCAGAAGCGACTGACCCATTCTCAGCCTCATCGAACCTGCCTCATCCGATCGCCAAGCAGGAATTCTCCCTAGTTGTGCCAGGCAATAGAAACATCATGTGAGCTACAGATGCGAGCCATCTATGTAACTACATTTTCTAGTAGCCACAGTAAAAGAAGGGGAAAAAGGGGTAAAATTACTTTTACTACTATATTTTCTTTTCTTTTCTTTGAGACAAATCTTGCCCTGTCGCCCAGGCTGGAGTGCAGTGGCGTGATCTCAGCTCACTGCAGCCTTGGCCTCCTGGGTTCAAGTGATTCTCCTGCCTCAGCCTCCCAAGTAGCTAGGACTACAGGCACATGCCACCATGCCCGGCTGATTTTTGTATTTTTAGTAGAGACAGGGTTTTACCATGTTGGCCAGGCTGGTCTCAAACTCCTGTTTTTACTACAATATTTTCTTTAATGCAGTATATCCAAAATATTATTTCAGCATGTATTCAATATGAAAAGTATTGATTAGATGTTTTATGTACTTTTTTAAAATTTAATATATATATGTATATATTTTTTTAAATTAAGAGACAGGGTCTAGCTTTGTTGCTCAGGCTGGTCTTGAACTCCTGGCTTCAAGCGATCCTCCTGCCTCAGCCTCCCAATGTGCTGGGAGTACAGGCGTGAGCCACCGTGCCTGGCCCACGTCATTTTTTGGTACAAAGTCATCAAAATTTGGTGTGTATTTTCCACTTACAGCACATTTCAATTTGGACCAGCCACATTCCAAGTAGTCAGTAGCCACATATGGCCTGTCGCTGCCATATTGGATAGTACAGCTCTGTAGTAAGACCCAGCCTACCCTATTCCCACACATCTGGCCTGGCCAATAATGCCTTGCCCCTGCTTCTTGTCTACCCTGCATTTCAGACATCAATGAATGTGAGCACAGAAACCACACGTGCAACCTGCAACAGACTTGCTACAATTTGCAAGGGGGCTTCAAATGCATTGACCCCATCCGCTGTGAGGAGCCTTATCTGAGGATCAGTGATAAGTAAGTCATGGCTTCCCCTGGGGGAACAGAAACCTGATGAGGGTCTGGCTCAGGAGGCCGGCAATGTGGTGTGAAAGAGAGTGCGGCAGCCAGGAAGTCAGCGGACCTGGCCTACTATCTATGCCATGTGCTCATGTGTGTGTGTGTGTACACTCGTGCACATGCACATGTATGTGTAGAACAGAACAGAGTAGAATAGACAGAACAGACTGGAATAGAAGATATCAGAGTACATTGCACTCTGTGCAGTGTCAGTACTGTTTTTGGAAACTTTTCTTTCAGTTATGTGTGCTACTGGTTTGCAGTGCAAAATGTGTTGCTTACTGAGGGTTGTCAAAAAGTTTGCAAAACATTCTATCACAAGTTATAAGATCTGAAACATATTCCTACATATCAGAAAGAACTACTGTTCAAAATGTTTGACTACACACATAGTAAGAAACACACACAAGGCCGGGCACAGTGGCTCATGCCTGTAATCCCAGCAGTTTGGGAGGCTGAGGCAGGTGGCTCACCTGAGGTCTGGAGTTGGAGACCAGCCTGGCCAACATGGTGAAACCCTGACTCTAATAAAAATACAAAAAAAAAAAAAAAATAGCTGGGTGTGGTGGCACCCACCTGTAAGTCCCAGCTACTCAGGAGGCTGAGGCATGAGAATCAGTCGAACCTGGGAAGAGGAGTTTATGGTGAGCTGAGATTGTGCCATTGCACTCCATCCTGGGTGACAGAGTAAGACTCTGTCTCAAAACACACACACACACAGTTCTCTATCACTCCCCCACTCATGCCAGAGCTATGCAAAGATTCTCTAGAAAGCTAACCAAGTTGAAGAGTTGAGAGTCAGTGTTCTAGAATCTCCTCTTCCCTCTAATGACTTTGTTCTGGATACACGGGGTCATTTAGAGCTTGGATCCTAAATGTAACATGCACAGGACTCACCTGGGTATCTCGTTAGAGCGCTGATTCAGTGGGTTTGGGCTGGGGCCCAAGAGTCTGCCTTTCTGGCAAGCTCCCAGGTGAAATGAATGCTTCCATTCTTCCTGGACTGCTCCGTGAGTATTGAGGTGCTGGAGAGTTATCTAGTTTGCTCTAATCAAGTTTCTGACATCATCTTGGTCAACATTTTACTAAATCACCAGATGGCAAATATTAGAGTTGAGGAGAGAATTAAAGTGAAGATAACTTCCAAAAGGTGAATCAGTAGGACAGTGGCTTTCTGTTCCCGGCATGCTAGGAGTTCCTTTTCCTTCTCTTTTATCCCTTGTTTAACCATCTCAGTTCCTCCGTGGCATCCTGTCTTCCAAATGTTCACACATTGACTTCCCTTGAGCACACCAAACCCCCGCATGGGAGACAGAAGGATGACTCAGACACACCCATCCTGCTCTTTTGGATACAGCCTCTCAGAGAGGAATTTATGGCTTACCAGTGGTTCCCACTTTGATCAAAAACTGGCAAAAGAAAGGACAGTGTGGGGACAGGTGGGTCCTTTAGAGACATCTTCACTTGTTGCTGAGAGCTGTGCTTCTAAGCAACTCTTTAGAACAGGGCTTTTGGTACCCTGATTCAAGGGCTGTTTGTGACAGAGCAGAGCTCCAGGCTGCTCTTCCCAGCTTCTATTCCTGGTTCTCTCTGGGTTTTTCCAGGCCACCCTATCTGTGGCTGGGGAGCTGACCCATTTCAGCTCACAGCACTGAGCTGGTGTTACCAGTGCAGTCTCTGGCATGATGCTGAAAATGCTCAGTGACTCCCTCGCTCCAGGCTCCAGTCCAGTCGGACTCTGGCAGCCCCTTCCAGCTCCTAGTCCAGTTCAGGTGTCCTGTGCTCCTGCTAGTCTGAGCAGGACTTCCTCACGCCTTTACGCATGCCCCGGAATGGCCAGCCTCCCTGCTGTGTGCACATCCTTCCGGCCATGTGGAAGGCATTCCTTTCATCTCCACGTAGCCAGAGCTGCCCTGTCTTTCAGATTTCAGCTCAGATACCACCGCTCCCAGCTGTTTGCGTGGGCTCAGTGCAATAGAGAATGTACAAGGATCCTCAAGACCTATTAATCTAATTTCTTACTTTAAAAAATTCTTTTTTTTTTTTTTTCTGTTTTGTGTTTGAGACAGGGTCTTGCTCTGTTGCCTGGGCTGGAGTGCAGTGGTGCCATCACTGTAGTCTCGACCTCCTAGTCTCAAGTGATCCTTCCGCCTTAGTCTCCCAAGGAGCTGGGACCACAGGCGTGTACCACTATGCAAGGCTAATTTTTGTATTTTTTGTAGAAATGGGGTTTCTTCATGTTGACCAGGCTTGTCTCACTCCTGGGCTCAAGCGATCCATCCACCTCAGCCTCCCAAAAAGTGAAATTTTTAAAATGAGTGTCTATGGCTGAAGAAGTGAAGGGCTGTGTGGCCAGTGGTGTATTTGGCCTGCATGGCAAATGTAACGTATCTTGAAGAATGTTCTAATGTTCTGAAAACCAGAGATCTAAGGTTTATATTCTATCTAGTAGCCAGAACATCTGATGGGTGAGGAGAGGCCATTCTCTAGGAAACAGAGCTCGCCTGCATGCTGGAGAGTTTTTAGACTCAAGCCAGGAGCAGAGACATTCTACAGTTATGCCATTTGGATGCTAAAAATGGAATGGCCTCATTTTCAGTGTTTTAAGAGAGGAAGTAGCACAACCAGCACCTGGAATGGATTTCTTGAGTTTTCACACCATTTCCCTTCCCACAGCCGCTGTATGTGTCCTGCTGAGAACCCTGGCTGCAGAGACCAGCCCTTTACCATCTTGTACCGGGACATGGATGTGGTGTCAGGACGCTCCGTTCCCGCTGACATCTTCCAAATGCAAGCCACGACCCGCTACCCTGGGGCCTATTACATTTTCCAGATCAAATCTGGGAACGAGGGCAGAGAATTTTATATGCGGGTAAGAGGGAGTGGGGAGCGGGGCCATCATCTGTAACAGTGGCCTTGTGCTGTCTCTCCTATGAGCATCCTGCACACAAGCAGATAAGAGTGGAGCTGGGAGGGTCCGGTATCGAGAGAGAAGAGTGGAGGGGGTGGTTCAAGGTCCTGGTGTCCACCACTGTCTGTGTGGTCTCACAAAAGATGCTCCTCCGGGGCCTCCAGATCCTCATCTGTGAAATGGGAAGTTAGACCAAGATACAATCTTAGGTCTCTTTTCTCCTTAAATTCTGTGGGAGAGACTCATGTCTCCATTTTTTTCATTCACCGATGTGACAAGTATTTCTTTCTTTCTTTTTTTTTTGATACAGAGTCTCCGTCTGTCACCCAGGCTAGAGTGCAGTGGTGTTATCTCACTGTAAACTCTACCTCCTGGGTTTAAGCAATTCTCCACCTCAGCCTCCTGAGTAGCTGGGATTACAGACATGTGCCACCATGCCTGGCTAATTTTTTGTATTTTTAGTAGAGATGGGGTTTCACCACCTTGGCCAGGCTGGTCTTGAACTGCTGACCTCATGATCCACCCACCTCAGTCTCCCAAAGTGCTGGGATTACAGGCGTTTGCCACCACACCTGGCTGAGAACTAGTTCTTAAGTACCTACCATTCCAGCCAGGTGCAGTAGCTCATGCCTGTAATCCCAGCACTTTGGGAGGCTGAGATGGTAGATCACCTGAGGTTAGGAGTTTGAGGCCATCCTGGCCAAGATGGTGAAACCCCGTCTCTACTAAAAATACAAAAATTAGCCAGGTGTGGTGGCGTAAGCCTATCTTCCCAGCTACTTAGGAGGCCGAGGCAGGAGAATCACTTGCACGCAGGAGGCGAAGGTTGCCGTGAGCTGAGATCGTGCCACTGTACTCCAGCCTGGGTGACAGAGCCAGACTCTGTCTCGGAAAAAAAAAAAAAAAAAAAAAAAATTACCTATCGTGCACTTCTAGAAACCGAGGATATAGCAGTGCAGAAAAATCCCCAAATCCTTGCCCTCAGGACTACAGAGGCTGTGTTAAAGGCATCGCTCACAGCAGTGCGCTCTATCAGCATGGTCCAGCACAGTGGCCACTGCGGCTCTTACAAATGGAATGAATTAAATAAAATTAAAAATTCAGTCTTTTCATGGCATTACCCACATTTCAGGTGCTCAAAAGCCACACATGGCCACTGTATGAGACATCCCAGATACAGAACATGTCTATCACCGTAGGAAGTTTGATTAGAGAGCACTGACTTATTCACAGCAGCAAAAGATTTTAGGGCACGCATGCTAAAATACATTTACTTTTTTTTTTTTTCTGTAGATTGCATGCATCTATCACTGTGTCATTTGTATTGTTGAGTTTCAATATCCTGCAGCTCTTGAGGGTGATCACCCCTCTTTAGAGACCACTGGCTTAGAGCAATGTTTTTCACATTTCAGTGTGAATTTGGGCACTTGTCCAAAAAGCAGATTCCAGAGCTCCCTCTCCAGAGAATCTATTTCAGAAGATGATGAGTGAAGCCCTGGTGTATTAATTTCCCAAGGCTGCAATAACCAATTGCTACAAACTAGGTGGCTTAGCCAGTGTGGTGGCTTCTGCCTGTAACCCCAGCACTTTGTGAGGCCAAGGCGGAAGGATCGTTTGAGTCCTGAAGTTTGAGACCAGCCTGGGCAACATAGTGAGACACTGTCTTTACTTAAAAATAAATAAACAAATAAATAAGGCTGGACATGGTGGCTCATGCCTGTAATGCCAGCACTTTGGAAGGCCAAAGTGGACAGATTGTCTGAGCTCAGGAGTTCAAGACCAGCCTGGGAATCATGGCAAATCTCTGTCTCTCTAAAAAAAAAAAATTAGTCAGGCATGGTGGCAGGCACCTGTAGTCTCAGCTACCTGGGATGGGGGTGTGTGTGAGATGGGAGGATTGCTTGAGCCTGGGAGGTCGAAGCTGCAGTGAGCTGAGATTGCACCACTGCACTCCAACCTGGGCGACAGAGGGAGACCCCATCTCTGAAAAACAGTAAAAATAAAAACTTGGTGTCTTAAGACAAAGAAAATTTATTCTCCCATAGTTCTGGAAGCCAGGAGTCTGAAATCAGTTTCAGTGAGCTGAAATCCAGGTGTCAGCAGGGCTGTGCTCCCTATGGAGGCTCTAGAGGTGAATCCGTTCCATGCCTCTTCCAGCTTCTGGGGGCCGCCAGCATTTCTTGACCATGGCTGCGTCACTCAGTATCTGCCTTTGTGATCACGCTGCCTCCTCTTCCTCTTCCGTGTGTATCAAATCTCCCTCTGTCTCCTTCTCATATTGACACTTGTGATTAGATTTCAGGTCCATTCAAACAATCCAAGATAATCTCTCTGTCCAGACCCTTGATCACATCTGCAAAAACCCTTCTCCTTATAATGGAACAGGTTCCAAGCATTAGGCTTTGGATCTCTTTGGGGGCTGTTATTCAGCCTACCGCACCCAGGAATCTGCATTTCTAACAGATGCTGCTGTGATCCTCCGAGGTCACTGTGGGGAGCCATATTGTAAAGGACAGGTCCATGGGAGTTTATGTGCTTTCATTAGAGACTGGGCCCTATGAAGTCATGGGCCACTAGGCAGGAAGACAGAAATCATCTGGATAAGGCTGGCTTTCCAAGGATCCACACTGTCTGAAGCTGTGGGACCCTCCCCGGGAGACCACTCAGTCATTCTAATGTGGGCTCTGGAACCATACATTCTACAGTTTAACAATTAATTGGGTGATGTGACCTAACGTCTCTGGGTCTCAATTTCCTCATCTATAAAGAGGGCATAATTACAGTGTTTACTTTAGGATTAGATGAGATCATCCACTTAGCACCCTGCCTGGAATAGTTTTTATCAAAGAAGTGAAGTTTGGTGTGGTGGGGGGGAGGGGGTGAAACAGACATCTCAGGTCAATCCCCTAGGATTCACAGGCATGTTCCACTTCTGTGTCTCATTCTCTCACGTCAAAAGTCTGTGCTAGTTTAAATGGAAATTTCAACCTGTCTCTTACCCACTGTAAAGTTTCTCTCTGTCTCCTAGTTCAGAGCGGGCAAGGGGTGTGGTTGGCCTCTGTCCCGCCCTCTTCTCACCCTCCCAGTAACGGCAGTGCTGGCCCTGGCTCCTCCAGGGCTGGCAGTGGAGGTGCAGGTGGTGGAAAGGGTAAGGTTGGGAGGGTGAGGCTTCTCCCCGACTGTTGCCATTGTAACCAGGCATTGCTGCTCCCTCCAGGTAAAGACCTCAAAGCTGTTGCTTTCATGGGATGCTTTTGTAGGTCTTTTGGAGATTTGCCTGAGTACTTCACACTGACCAGTCTCTGATATGGGCAGTAGGGTCTATGGTTGGTCACGTGCTACTCCAAATCTCTCAGCCCCTAATTCTGGGGCTATGTCCCATACACATGTTCTGTGGTGGTAGTGAGGTTGGGGGGCGTCACTGCATCCTGGCAGCAGACCTTACACAAGGGCCTTTCAGGATGTCAACATCAGCTGCTTGCGTTCTCCATTCCTCACTATGGGCATGGGCAGCTCAGGGCTCTACTCCCTAGACTTCTCTCGGAGAGAGTCTGGTACCATTTTCTGCATTGTTAGACTTCAGGGGCCTGCATTTCTGAACAGTTTTTTTTTTTTTTTTTTTTTGAAACCCCTCTTGATTGAGATGGAGGCTGGTAAGCATGTTTAATGAAATACGTAGAGTTGGGTACAGGGTCTCATGCCTGTAATCCCAGCTACTCTGGAGGCTGAAGTGGGAGGATCACTTGAGCCCAGGAGTTCAAGTCTAGCCTGGGCAACATAGTGAGACCCTGTCTCTACAAAAAAAGATAAATTAGCCAGGTGTGGTGGCATGGCCTGTAACCCCAGCTACTCTGGAGACTGAGACGAGAAGATAACTTGAGTCCAGGAGTTCAAGGCTGTAGTGAGCTATGATTGCACCTCTGCACCCAAGCCTGGGTGGCAGGGCAAGACCCTGTCTCTAAAAACAAAAACAAAAAAAGTATATGTGATGGCCAGACATGGTGACTCATGCCTGTAATCTCAGTACTTTGGGAGGCCAAGGTGGGCAGATCACAAGGTCAAGAGATCAAGACCACCCTGGTTAACATGGTGAAACCCCATTTCTTTTTCTTTTTTTTTTTTTTTGCAAATCACAAGTTGGGGGTGAAACCCCATTTCTACTACAAATACAAAAATTAGCCACGTGTCATGGTGTATGCCTGTAGTCCCAGCCACTTGGGAGGCTGAGGCAGGAGAATCATTTTAACCTGGGAGGCAGAGGTTGCAGTGAGCTGAGATCATGCCACTGCACTCCAGCCTGGCAAAAAAGCAAGACTCCATCTCAGGGAAAAAAAATTATGAATGTAGGCTGTAGGGAATGACAGAATGAGGGAAACATCCTGCTTTGGATCATAGCATTGTAAGTCCCCAATAACTCCACACACAGCATCAGCAGCTGGCCATGTCTAGTGTGTGTGTGTGCCAGACCCCATTCTAAGTGCTTTCCATCGGTAACCCTTTAATCTTCACAAGAATCCTATGATATGGGATGGTTTTATCATCCAGATTTTACAGATGAGAGCACTGAGGCACAGAGCTAAGCAGCCTGCCCAGCTAGTCTCACAACTGATCAGCATTGGGGCAGGATGTGAACCTGAGCGGCTTGGCCCCAAATATCTGTGCTCTTACACTTGTCTTTAGAATGGGGAAGTCTGTTTTACCTACTCTTCCAGCTTTGGGGTCTCAGAAGAACTTGAGATCACAAGAAAAGTCTACTTTAACATTAGGTTACAATAGAAAGTATTCAGTAACTAGCAGTTACAATTGTGTAGGTACTGTTGTGGCCACTGCTGCTCTTGCTGCTACTGTGGTAAGGAGGCGGTGAGCTCCTGGGCCGTGGAGAGCCTGGAGATACTACCCAGGGGACTGGAGCATCGTGTGGGAGGTTGGGCTGGTTGGCTGTCCAGGCCCTCACACCCTGAGATTCACTGATTTGATTATAAGCACGTGGGAGGAGCTTCATCTCACTCCACAGGCAAACCACACACACTCACGTGCACACACGCACACCCACATGCCCACATGGGTCATGCATGCACCCACATGCCCATTCATAGGCCTTATTGGCTGTCTGTCTGTCACTGAGCCCTAGAAAGAGGACTGATGATTGGCTTTGGCCAGGTGGCTTGGGGACATAGTTAATGTCAGAAGAAGGAACAAGGTCACGGGGTTCAGACTGTGCCCAAGTTCACTTACTCCATGACACACGTGGATCAAGTGGCAGGGCCCATGAAAGCTGACTTGCTACAGCATGGCTGCTTGTGCAGGTCAGACCATGCCATCCCACAGTTGATTAGAACAAACCTAAGTGTGTGTATGGGATCAGGGCCAAGAAGACATACGGCTTGTGGGCAGTCTGCAGCCCACTCCCACTGTGGTCTAGTCCACTGGTATTCAGTCATTCGTATGCATTCCTCGGTCACCAGCATGCATTCAGCACCACTGCATATGAGGCTTCAGGTCAGGCATGGAGCACTGAGAAGCAAACAGGATGTGGCCGCTGCCCTGGAGGAACCACACACACCTTAGTGGGGAGGGGGAAAACAACCGAGCAAACACAACACAAAGTGGCGATTCTCAAGTCAAGGCAAGACCCATGGGATGGTGAGTAAATGGAGAGGTACAGAGACCTTATCATAGAGTATAGTGGTTAGAAGCATGATTGTTGAAGCCATAAAGTCTAGTACCCTGTAGTAGTCTCGTGGTCTGATGCAGTATCCCTAACCTACTTACGGCATAGGGTTATGAGGTTTAATTAAGAGGTATAGGAAAGGTTGTAGCCAGATGCCTGGCATATAACCACTACCATCATCACCGCCACCACCATCCTCCTCATCTTTTCGTATCACCAAGGCTACGAGTGCCCAAGGGCTCTCAGGTTTATTTCATGAATGCACTGGCTCTGCCCTAAAAGCTGAATGTGGAGGTGGCTGTCCTCAGCTCTTGTGGCAGGTACTTGAGCTCTCCCAGGTGCTTGTGGGTAGGGTGGACCCAGGTAGAGGCTGGACTCACCAGTTTCTACAGTTGCTTCCAAATGGGAGAGTCTAGGATTCTTTCATACTCAGGAGACATTGACCAGGAGAGCCCAAAGGAACAACTTGGAAGTTTGCACTTGCCCCATTCTGCCTTCCAGACCTTGGGCTCTGCAGATCTCCCACCGGAGGGCTGCCCCCAGCTCGGGGTTCTCAACTCTTGGCCTTTGTTCACTCAGTGAAAGCTGGCAAGATATTTGTATATGTAAATGCTGCAGGCATTTCCCTGTATGGCTTTACTCTCCAGAGTCCTGGCCCAGGGCTCAGGTTTCATAAGGGCTGACAAGGAAGTCCAAGCCATCCTCTGCATGAGGAGGAGGTGCCAATAACATGGATGCTGACGGGAACAGGAGGAACCAGTGCCAAGAGGAAATTGTGTGACTGTCACGCTGCTGACAGCCTCATGGTCAGGGGAGGTCACAGCATCTGGCCCCCACCTGTCTGCCAGCCCCACCCTTATCTTACCTGTGGTAGCTCTTGAGGATGTTCAGAGCGTTGTGGGAGCCCTCCCTTTATGCAGACAGATAAAACATCTAGTGTAGCTTTAAACCAGTTAGGTTCCTTTGCAGAGACTTGCTTTCAGCTTCTGGGCACAGGGCTGGGCTCTGCAGTGTATGGGAAGTGATTGTCCAGCCCATCCCTGTTCTCCCTCATGCTGTTTCCTGTATCAGTGCCAATATCTGTCCCTTGCACTGACAGTGAGCATCTCTCATTAGGTCAGTGCTAGGAAGAAGCAAAATACACATCAGCCTCTTTGGATACTTGCTGTGCAGTGAAAAAAGCCTGGGGCTTGGGGTCAGAAATACCCAAATGGAAGCCCTTGGCTCTTCCCCGACTAGCTGGGTAACCCTAAGCAATTATTTAAGCTCATGGGAACTCAGTTTGTTTACTTAGAAAACGGGAAAGTAATGAGTCATACCTTTCATACAGCACTTAGACAAGGACAGCCAGGGCTCTCTACCTGGGTCCTGTGCCTTTAGATTAACACTTCTCAATAATTAATGTGCACACAAAACCCTGGGGATTGTGTGAAGCTACAGATTCTAGCTCAGTAGATCCTAGCTGGGGCCTGAGATTCTGCATTTCTAAGAAGCTCACTGGTGACATCCATGCTGCTGGTCCAGGGACCACATTTTGAGTAGCAAGGCCTTTCAGGGTTTTATGAGATTTTTTTTTTTTTTTTTTGAGATGGAGTCTCGCCCTGTTGCCCAGGCTGGAGTGCATTGGCCCACTCTTGATTCACTGCAACCTCTGCCCCCCAGGATCAAGTGATTCTTGTGCCTCAGCCTCCTAACTGGGATTACAGGCACCTGCCAACACACCCGCTGATTTTTGTATTTTTAGTAGAGATGAGGTTCCACCATGCTGACCAGGCTGATCTTGAACTCCTAGCCTCAAGTGATCCACCCACCTTGGCCTCCCAAATGCTTGGATTACAGTTGTCAGTCACCTTGCACAGCCATTTTATGAGGATTAAATAAGCAGATGTACATAAATGTGGTTAAAAGAGTGCCTCACTCATGATGGGTGTTCAGTTGATGTCATTCCTCTCTGCCTTCCTCCTTGAAAGTTTTAGAAAAAGACTCAGTGAAGGAGAGAGTTCATCTGAAATTATTAGGATCACAGTGATCAGGTTATAGAATGGTGAAGCTGAGATATCTCTAGGGTATCTAGAGGGGCTCTTAAATTCCACCTTGCCCAGGCATCACCTAAAAATATACTGACCTAGAAAATCTTGGAATGGGCCCTGGAATTGTTAGTTTTTAAAAAAGTTCCAGTAGCCTTTGGTGCCATTATTTTTTTAAATTACTGATCTGGTCCAAACGCTCATTTTATTTTTCCTCAAAAACATTTTTTAAAACTTTTATTCTACTTTCAAGAGTACATGTGCAGGTTGGTCCTATAGATAAATGACGTGTCACAGGGGTCTGGTGTACATATTATGTCGTCACCCAGGTAATAAGCATAGTACCCAGTAGGTAGTTTTTCGATCCTCTCCCTCCTCCTACCTGCCACCCTGACGTAAGTCCTAGTGCCTGTTGTTCCCTTCTTTGTGTCTGTGTGGACTCAATGCCAAACCCTCATTTTAGAGATGGGACCCAGAGCGGTGAAGTGCCAGCCCTAAGTCACGCAGAAGTTTTGATCAATGATTCGTTCATCATTCAAGATATATTTTCTGAACACCTTCTGTGTTCAAGGCACCAGGCTGGGTTTTAGGGGGACTCAGTGGTGAAAAGCCTGACCCCAGTACCTGTTCTTACAGAACTCATAGCCTAGAGGGGACCTAGATGTCAGACGTGGATCAGGTAGACGGTGTGGGCAATCACACGTGGACACAAATGATTTCCATCCTGTGTAAAGTAGAGGCTACAGTGACAGAGGTCACAGAGGGACCTGACTTGTGTTGGGGAATCAGAGAAGGCTCCTCTCTCCAGATGAGATCTGAAGGGTTAGCAGAAAAAAGCCAGGTGGAGAGTGAGCAAAGCCAGAGAAAGAGCATGGCACAGTTGAGGCACCGAGGGGGTGCCAGTTTGACTGACGGGGGCAAGGGGAGCACCCTGGTGGGGCTGCAGGGCCACCATGCAGGCCTTCTCTCACTAGTGTCCCCCGGTTCTGTCCACAGCAAACGGGCCCCATCAGCGCCACCCTAGTGATGACGCGCCCCATCAAAGGGCCCCGGGAAATCCAGCTGGACTTGGAAATGATCACTGTCAACACTGTCATCAACTTCAGAGGCAGCTCTGTGATCCGACTGCGGATATATGTGTCGCAGTACCCATTCTGAGCCTTGGGCTGGAGCCTCTGACGCTGCCTCTCATCAGCACCAAGGGACGGGAGAAGAGAGGAGAGGAAACAACAGAGAGAATGAGAGTGAGACAGACGTTACGCATTTCCTGCTGAACGTTTCCCCGAAGAGTCAGCCCCGACGTCCTGACTCCCACCTGTACTATTGCAGACCTGTCACCCTGAAGGACATGCCACCCCCAGTTCCTACGATGCAGTTATCAAAAAGTATTATCATTGGCTCCCCGATATAAGATTGTTGGTGATTTTTTAAGGCCTTCAGTTTATTTCCATGTTTTTCAAGGAAAACAGATTAGGTTTGTGGTGGTCTATGCTCAAAGACTGTGAACAGCTTGCTGTCACCTCTTCACCTCTTCCACTCCTCCTCTCGCTGTGTTGCTGCTTTGCAAAGACCCGGGAGCTGGTGGGGAACGCTCGGAGTAGCTAGTTTGCTTTTTGCATACACTGAGAAGGCTATGTAAACAAACCGCAGCAGGATCGAAGGGTTTTTAGAGAATGTATTTCAAAACCATGTCTGGTATTTTCAGCCATAAAAGAAGTTTGAGTTGTCCTTAAATTTGTATCACTGTTTAATTCTGTCTTGTTCATTTTGAGTATTTTTAAAAAATAAGTTGTAGAATTCCTTCCAAAGGCCTTCAGACATGTGCTATGTTCTGTTTTCCCAAACCCAGCTTCCTCTCCATTTTAGCCCAATGTTTTCTTTGAGGACCTCTTCATCTTGCTTTCTTTAGAATTTTTACCCAATTGGATTGGAAGGCAGAGGTCTCCAAACTGATTAAATATTTGAAGAGAGCTTGTGTTTGGTTCATTTTGACATCGTAGATGACTCAGCGTTTGGGGCTGTAGTTCTGTTTAAACCTATTTATTATGCACTGGCTTAGAAAGTTCTCCAGAGAGCTAGGGCATCACCTGTGACTAGGGCAAATTGATGGGAGCAGAGGTGGTGGGGCAGAGAAATGGGAGTGGTGGGGAAGTTAGGGGGAGGTGTCATCTTTGAGTCCTGTTTCTTCTGATTAGAAAACAACCAACAATCTTTCTCTTATATAATTATTTCTGGTGCTCCTGCAGAACAGGAATGTGTTCAAGTTACTTTAAACCAGTGACCCTCAACCCTGGCTGCATCGAAGGATAACCAGTAGAGCTTTGGAGGAAAGACAGATTCTCTGGGACATGCCCCCAGACCCTCTGATGTCATTGGGCTTAAAAGTAGGGCCTAGCCATCAGGATTTTCAAAAACTTGAATACATAGCCAGAATTGAGAATGCATTGTTATAAACCCTAGAAAGAGAGGTGGACAGATGGGGCTGGAGGCCTAGCTGCCTTGCCCTCAACGTCTTTTCTGCTCATTGTAGGATTCATTATCCTTTTCTTGGTCAGGGCCTCTGGATATCCTTCAAGTCTTAGAACCCTGGGCAGGGGCCAAGAGAGTCAACATTGCAAGTCACAGGAGAATAGGTTGGGATGGCTGTCTTTACGTCCCATCTCGGGAATCAACCCAAGGCTTCAGAAAAAAAGCGCACTCCCTGATAGCCGAGGTGGAGTCTACAGATCCATCTGAGGTGCCCCCGTTCTACCCATTGGTAATGTAGTCATTAAAGACCCACACCATGCCTACCAGGAGCTGTGTCCTGGACCCCTAGTCTTAGTAGGCATTCCACAGATCCTTATGATATGGACAGGAGACAGGGAAATACTGGGTAGAAGAGGGTGGTTCCCTGGCAAAGGCCCCACCTTCAAGCCTGGATACCCGTGGCCCTAAATGAGGACAGGCATTCCTGTTTTCATCCCTACAAAGTTGCCTTTTGGCCTGCCACATTCCCTATCCTATACCCATATAAACCCTGAACCCTATGCTCCAGGCTCCAGAAGCAGATGGGAGCTGAGGAGATGAGCAGACACGAATGGCAGAACAGTGTGGCAAAGAAGGACAGAAGAAAAATTGGGAGGAGTTCGGCTGGAGACCATCTGAGAATTGGCCGCTGAATGGCCAAAGTCCAGGGGAAGATCATCTTCCCACTCCATCCCCTGTCCATCTCCCCATCCATCCTGCTTAGAGCCACCTCTACCACTCAATAAAACCCCTGCATTCATCCTTCAAGTCCATGTGTGACCTGATTCCTTCAGGATGCTGGACAAGAGCGTGGGATACAGAAAGCTGTCACACTGGCCCTCTGCCCTTGCAAAAGGGCAGAAGGTCCACTAAACTGGTTAACACTTAAGCTGTCCATGGATGGCAAGGCTAAGAGACTGCATTGCAACACGTGCCTACTTGAGCTTTGGAAGTCACAGACCCCTAGCCCTAGATACTGTCATGGGGCTGGAGCCCAAAAGTGCTCACCCTGGTTCCTGCACCTGCCCATCTGCGTGCTCCCCTTGCCATAAGGGGTTTTAGCTTGAGGCAGCTCAACAGAGAGCCACCCTCTGTTGCACAACCTGTGAGGGGGCCAGGGAACTCTCCTGTTCCACTTAGTAGCATCTTAGGCCTTCAGTGGAAGGAAACAGCATGTTCCACTCCTTGTAGCATCCGAGAAGCTGCAAGTCCTCTCTCCTCACCCCGAGAGCATTTCTCACACCCACACCACACACCTCACTTTGCTCTTGCTGTGGTTATTTTTTCCCTAACTAAGCACATCTAAACCGCGCCTGCTTGTGCTTCTTCAGTCAGGGTCAAGCGGTGTTAGCAATCAAAGCAGCAACAAATGGCTCAGGATGCTTTGGTTTCAAAGCTCAGAAAACAAAGGGTGATTCCCTTGGGACTCCCTCAGCTCCACACCTGAAGAGCAAAGACCAGAAGGCAACTCAGTGAGCCTGAGTCCCTGCTGTGTGGGGAGACTCAGGTGCCAGCAAGAAGCGTGGAATCAGAAACGCTGAAGGTTTACGTGAGCTCTGCCCCGAGCACCTCCGAACCACTGCCTCTGGGCTCAACAGAACACAGGAGTAAGTTTCCATGAACTTTTCAAAAAGAAGGCTGGGAAGCTTTTTGTCTTGATGATTTGAGGACCCGCTGGTTTCAGAGGTGCCACATTTGGAAATCCGAGTCTCTAGGCTGTGTTTTATTTGTTCATGTCAAAATGTGGCTTTCTGCTTCTAAGAAAAGAAGCGCACAGAGGCTCATAAAAGCAGCCTCCAAGGGCTTCTTGGGCCTCAGATTGCTCTTTCAAAACATGGTCTGTTGAGTTCAGTGTAAATGCATCAGAGGCATGTGGGATTCATTTACCTTAAAATACACTTGGGCCTAAAAATTAAGGGAAAAACAGTCCAGGGCAAAGTGTGTACTGCAAAGTCAAGCCCCAAGCATTTGGGAAACAGTTCCAGAGGCTCCCAGAACCCCAAATGCTACTTGCTTCACCTACCCCTTAGGAATCATTAAATGTGATTTTTTTGCACAACACTGGGCATGAGCCTGCTCTCTGATCCCAGTGCTGTGCTCTGCTGTGCAGTTCCAGTGGGGAGGGCTGTTTCCTGGACCCTGAGATCTCCAGGTTCCCCATGCCTGTTCCTTGTCAGCTCTGTCTCATCCAGGAGCTGGGTTGTGAGCTTGTCAAGTGATCCCTGCTCTGTACCACTCCATCAGGCCCTGAAGAAGGAAGGGTCCCACAGTGGAAAGGGCGCAGGATTAAGAGCAGGGACACCTGCAAAAGCTCTTGTGTTACCGCCTCATCTTCCAACTTTCATAAGGGTGAAAACTTTCATTCAGTTGCTTCTAATTCTAAAGCTTTGTGATTCCTTGAAATGTACTTTGGGGATGACAGCCAGCATTTCCATTTCACTGCAATTTCAGAGTTTTGCAGTGATTTGCCAATCATAACACTTTCTAACTGGCACAAAATCCACCTACCTGTTGCCTCTCAGGCTTGGGTAAAATACTTAGACACTTTCTTAGGTAAGTCTTGGCCCTTGGGGTGTTATTTGCCCAGATGGTAAAAACATTTAAGTAGGTCTGATTATTTCATTTTCAGTGGTTTCAATACATTTTTGTGGCCTGGGTGTTTACCGTAATGTGCCCAAGTTTTTCATTCTGAGCCAACAGGGTCACCCACAGAGAGAAAACTTGACCAAGGAGCTCTTCTCTACTCCCCTCTTGCTAGATGAAATCCTGTTTGTGAAAGGTCTTTGACTTGAGAGGATCACATACTTTGGTTGAGAATCCACTTTGGTTAAGCCGGTTGCTGGATTCAGAGACATGAATGGCATAGACAGTCCACTGATAACACCTTCATCCATGGGTTTATGCAGCATACAAGACAAAATTGGAATATAATGTGGTAGGTGCAGTAGTAGGGTCAACAAAAATGATTTTAGTTAGATTTTAAAAATAATTAAGACATCTCTTTTATGCAGGAAAAATTCTTATGAACATTTATAGACATGTGTTTGAAATGTAGAATAAGTTGCCTCTGCTTAGAATTATTAAATATTTTGAAAGGAAACACTAATAAATGTTAGATAAACTTTTTCTTTCTTTTTAATACAATTTGTGTTTACTTTGAATCCAATGTTTTCTTCTCTGGAAAAAAAAAGTGAGCACTTAGCAAACTCTTCATTATTTTGGAATTGGCCAATTCTCATAAACTACAAAGAAATATACAGATTGTTCCTTGTGCTGATGTTTTTGTTTTCAAATTTCTTAGTTCTGTTACTTAACAAATGGCTGATATCTTTGTTGGAATCCCTGGACATAACTAAAGAGGTTTTTTTAAAAAACAAAAACCAAGAGGCTCCAAGACAAAAGAGTGCATAGAGGCAAGATTTATCACTTTGGTGGCTTTTGCTGGGGTAAAAGCCTCCAGTTAGGTTGTTTAACTTACTAATGATTCTTAATAATGAATCTTAGCCAGCAGCCATCAGAGAAATAAATCGTTAAAGTGAGAAAATAGGTGTCAACACAGGAGTGATCTATTGAATTGCCATTATTGTTGCTCTTTCAGAGGGGAACTGCGTGTTGACAGGCAGTGACTTTTTCAGGAATTTGGAATATTCTTGAAAAATAATGTAAAGATGAAGGCAGTGGGGCCAGGCGCCGTGGCTCACACCTGTAATCCCAACACTTTGGGAGGTCAAGGCGGGTGGATCATCTGAGGTCAGGAGTTAAAGACCAGCCTGTCCAAGATGGTGAAACCCCGTCTCTACTAAAACTACAAAAACTAGCCAGGCATGGTGGTGAGTGCCTGTAATCCCACCTACTCGGGAGGCTGAGACAGAGAACTGCTTGAACTCAGGAGGCGGAGGTTGCAGTGAGCCGAGATCGCACCACTGCACTCCAGCCTGGCAACAAAGCGAGACTCCGTCTATTGGTGGAGAGTTCCTGGGTGTACTGCAAGAAGTTTTGGGACAATAAGGCACACCAAAAAGAAGCAGGCTGCCTCATTTGGAGTGACCGCAGGGATGGGGCAGGCCGCAGGGAGGAGAGGAAGTGGCTCCTTCCAGCAAATGCTGAACCAAGGTGCCCCGTGCTCCTCACAGGTGACCTGCCTCAGCAGGAGGCTTCCATCCTGGGACATCTCCTCCAAGCTGTTCCTGATCTTAATTTTCACCAGATTTCCCTTAGCCCCACTCCACTCCTTAGCTGGTTTAACAAATACCAACAAACCCGTTGAGGGCTGAGGTGAAAATTAAGAGGAGGGCGGATATGGGGCTGATTCTCCTTTTCCTCCTCTTCCTTCCCGGGTCAAACTCTGAATCCACGCTTTACTTTTCTTTTTTTTAAGACAGAATCTCAGAGTCTCATGCTGTCACCCAGGCTGGAATGCAGTGGTGTGATCTCAGCTCACTGCAACCTCCACCTCTTCGGCTCAAGCGATCCTACCACCTCAGCCTCCCAAGTAGCTGGGACCACAGGTGCCTGCCACCACCCTGGATGATTTTTTTTGTATTTTTGTTAGAGATGGAGTTTCGCCATGTTGCCCAGGCTGGTCTCAATCTTCTGACCTCTAGCCATCTGCCTGCCTCAGCCTCCCAAAGTGCTGGGATTACAGGTGTAAGCCACCATGCCCAGCCTATAATTTAAATTAAGACCAACTGTTTAAAATTAGTTAAAATTACAAAATTGAGTCGCTGAGTCAGATGCTATGTGTAATATATATACATATATGTGTATTTTCCAAAGACATGGTGTCACTCTATCACCCAGGCTGCAGTGCAGTGGCACGATATTGGCTCACTGCAGCTTACGTCTTGCAGGCTCAAGTGATCCTTCTGCCTCAGTCTCCCAAGTAGGTGGGATTACAGATACCCGCCACCAGGCCTGGCTAATTTTTGTATTTTTAGTAAAGACAGGGTTTCACCATGTTGGCCAAGCTGGTCTCGAACTCCTGACCTCAAGTAATCCACCCACCTTGGCCTCTCAAAGTGCTGGGATTACAGGCATCAGCCATCACACCCGGCTCCTGTTTACTTCTGCATAAGAGCTGGTAACCCCTTTGCTCCCCTCCACTTCCTCCTCTTGTTTCTTCCCCTGCCTCTCTTCTCTCTCTTCTTTCTTTCTCTGCACTGGCCCACCTTCCCCTCCACCTGTTCTCCATTCCAAAGTTGGAAGGTGGTAGTCAGGGTTAGCTCCTGTCCAGTGAAAGCAAAGCTGGGTCCAAGGGACAAACTACAAAGCTTTTTATGCATTTTGACTTTTTCTCCCTTCCATTCCTCTTTTCTTCTCTCCTAAGCACACAGAAGCAATCTCTAGAACATCTTTTCCCGAGCAAAGCCGTAAGCTTTTGTTGTTGTTATTTGTCCTCTTCCTGCCCCTGCTTTTAAAAAAGAAAGTATCCATATTGACTTATGTGAACAGGGCACTTCCTTGCGGCTGCTCTTCAGAGGATTCATTCTCTGGATTCTTTCTGATTTCCAGTCTGTCTATCCTAGGATCAATTTCCTTCATTCCAAGACCCCTTGTCGGAGATCCGGGCAACCCCCACTCATTCCCAAACATGTACTTCCAAAAATCTCTCCAGTACTCCCTTTGTCCTCTGTTCATTATGGTGTCCAGTGGCTTGACATGATGCTTATGTTCTTCCTGTAATCTAGAGCAGAAAGGCTGGGAAAAACTGAGGTCTCTTTACATACGGGACAGTGCACAGTCTCCAGAGGCCAGAGTCTCTTTGCCAATCACAAAGAACTCTTAATTTGCTTTGTAAAACGTAATCCAGTGCTCTTCACAGATTCACAGATTACAGAGTTATTCATCCAAACAATTTCCAAATACTACATAAAGGGTTTTATGGACAGTAGCCTTGATTCAGATCAACCTGTATGTCTGCAGCCTTCACCACAGACCACTTTTTCACAGTGGAGTTGCTATTTGCCTATGGCTTAAAGAATGAGCAAGAATACCTCAAGCATAGAAAGAGAGGAGGGGCTCTAAGAAGACCAGTGTGGTTGAAACAGAGGATATAAGGATGTGTGTATGGCAGGAAGGAGTAGAAGTCGAAGCTAGATTATTCACAGCACTCTTCACCTAGCTGACTTTGGACTTTATATTGTGGAGGTCAGCATTTCACAGAAGACTAGCTTATGAAGATGCTAATCAATGCCCCAAGATCAAGGAGCTCACTTGTTTAATAAGTTGGGGAATTTGAATGCTGAATCCCCTTTTTAAACAGTCATAGTTGATTTCAGAAAATTGAAGGCTCTGAGAAGTCCCGCAATGAAAAGAAAACCTGTTTAATTTTGTATAAAGGTTAATCAAACTTTTTTTTTCTTTTTGGCAAGGAAATGATTTCCCCCTCCCCTAGCCCCCCATAACAACGATTAACATCTCCAGGAACAATTTTCCTTGGAGTCTGGATTTGCCGCTGTCTGCTATGGGAAGCTGTGGTGAGGTTTTTATTTTGTTTTGATTTTTAATTAGGGAAGACACATCATCTTGTTTTTCACTTTGGAAACAGTGTGTGGAGAGAGGGAAGATGAGAGTTAAGAAAAATAATTGCAGTTGTTCATATAAGAGACATTATTTCTAAAGCGATCTTTCTAAAGAGCAAGGCTGACTGGGTCCTTACTTAGAACGCTGCTGAGATTCCTTCTGCCCACAGGTTAAGATTCAAACTCCTGACAAGGCATGGTGGCTCATGCCTGTAATCCCAGCACTTTGGGAGGGTGAGACAGGTTGATCACAAGGTTAGGAGTTCAAGACCAGCCTGGTCAACATGATGAAATCCTCGTCTCTACTAAAAATACAAAAATTAGCTGGGCATGGTGGTGGGCGCCTATAATCCCAGCCAGTTGGGAGGCTGAGGCAGGAGAATCACTTGAACCTGGGAGGCGGAGGCTGCAGTAAGTCAAGATCACAGCACCACTGCACTTCAGCCTGGGTGACAGAGCGAGACTCCATCTCAAAAAAAAAAAAAAAAAAAAGATTCAAACTCCTGAATAGGGTTGACAACACCTTCTGTGATCTGGTTTCTGCCTCTTTCTCCAGTTCCAGCTCCTACAGCTCCTACCACTTTCCTCTCCTTTAGAACAAATTCTCGAAGAAAAAACACATCCCCGACAAACCGAAATGGCTTATGTGCTCCCTCCAGCTGTTCCCATCTGAGAGCTTCTCATTGGCTGGAATGCAGTTCTTCTGTTTGTCCGCTTGGCAAATGCCTATTCATTTTGCAACAGAGATCGGCCTCTCTAGGAACTTTCCAGAGCCATTCCTGACCTCTGTGGTCTGTGCAGTCCACCACGCCCCCACTCCTGTGTAGAGGGAATCGCTCCTTCTGTATTCCAGTGCCCCTGTGGTGTGGTTTCCACCTGGGGTTCTAAAAGGCAGACTCCAGCACAACACTGTGTGTTGTTCGTAATGCAGCTTACAGCCTAGCACAGTGCCTGGCCCAGAGTAGGTGGTCAGTATCATTTGAGTAAAATGTGATGATGGGAATTGATGAGAAAATGCAGAGAAGGGGAAAGCTTCAAGAGAAATGGAATGGGTGGAAACAATAGGTCTTAGTGATTGATTGGGAGATTGATTGATTGGAGGCTTAGGGAACCAAGAGACACCCTGAAGTGAGCAAAAGACCTTAGGAGAAGAAGTTTTGGTAGTGGGGAGAGGTGCATGTCATTTTAAACTTGCTTCTTCTTCTTCTTTTTTTTTTTTTTTTAACTTTTATGTTTTGTTAAGGTAAGATTTGCATACAGTTAAATGCATAGATCTTTTTTTTTTTTTTTTTTTTTTTGAGACAGAGTCTTGCTCCATCGCCAGGTGTCAGGCTGGAGTGCAGTGGTACGATCTCGGCTCACTGCAACCTTCGCCTCCTGGGATCAAAGCAATTCTCCTGCCTCAGCCTCCTGAGTAGCTGGGACTACAGGTGCGCGCCACCACACCCAGCTAATTTTTGTATTTTTAGTTGAGATGGGGTTTCACCATGTTGGCCAGGATGGTCTCGATCTCTTGACCTTGTGATCTGCCCACCTCGGCCTCCTAAAGTGCTGGGATTACAGGCATGAGCCACCGCGCCCGGCCAAATGCATAGATCTTAATTACACAGTTAGACAAATAAAACATGCTGAGTTGAAGATGGCCATAAGACATTTGGGTGAAGGTATTGTGAAGATGGCCAACAGTGTGTATCAAAGCACAGAGTCTGGTGCTAGCGACTGAGCTCCAGGGTCCTTGTGGGATGTGATGTGGGTGCAGATGAGGAAGCCCCCTGCGGTGAGAAGCTCCAGATATCCCAGTATCCCGAGGCGGCTCCAGATACTGGGATATCTGGAGCTCTCTCACTAATCACCAGGATGTTTTCATCTTCCTTTGGCTGTTCTCTCCTTTTGTTTTGGCTGGGCTGGGCTTCTCTTTTTTTGTTTGGGCTGTGAAATGATTAGAAGCTGTACTGGAGAGTAGAAGGGACGTGGAATGGGATGGCCACAGTTAATTGGGAACATGTGTGGAGGACCCACTCTTTGATCTGCATGACTGCGCTTATGAAAGCAGTGTTTCTTCATCCACTCACAGGGAGTCAGTCCATCACTTCCTGAGTGAGTGACAAAGCTCCTATCCCTGGTGACTGGCCACCACACACAACAGATGAGGAAAGAATTCTGAGATAAACAAAAATGACTCATAGCCTAATATGAAAACTGAAACGTGCATTAACCAAGCTATCTCTGCATCCTGAAGTAGCAGAGTCCTTTGCTAATGAACTCATTAGGCAAATAAATGTTCTCAGTTGGAGGTTAGCATTCATTTCTCCCCAAAGTATACTGCATTTAATTAAATGTACAGGAAAAATTCTCTTGGCCAGAGGAGTTATGGTGATGTGACAGGAAGATCCCTGTCTGGAAGTCTAGATATCTTTGGTTCTTTGTCCAATTCTTTCTGCTGTGTGACCTAGGGCAAGTTATCTGGCCTCTCGGAGCCTCAGATCTTTCTTTTATAACCTGTAGAAGATGTCGATGTTACCCCTGAATCCTGTATTTACTCAACTTCTCAACAAATATTCTTGGCTGGGAGTGATGGCTCACGCCTGTAATCTCAGCACTTGGGGAGGTTGAGACAGGTGGATTGCTTGAGGCCAGGGGTTTGGGACCAGCCTAGGAAACATGGTGAAACCCCATCTTTACCAAAAAAAAAAAAAAAAAAAAAAAAAGGAGAAGAAGAAAGACAAAATCAGCCAAGCATAATGGTGCATACCTATGGTCCCAACTACTCAAGAAGTTGAAGTGGGAGGATTGCTTGAACCCTGGAAGTTCAGGCTACAGTGAGCCATGACTACACCAATGCATTCCAGCCTGGCAACAGAGCAATATCCTATCTTAAAAAACAAACAGCAACAACAACAAAACTCCCACATGTTCTTCAAGCTTCTACTCTGTTCTGGGCACTGAGCTGGCTAAATATCCCTGCTTGAATAATTTTTGTGCTCTGGCCCCTGGCCAAACAGCCATCACTCCCAATTCAAAAGCATGGGTCTGTTCTTTATGTCAAAATTGGAAAAGTGGGCTGGGTATTACTCTGGTTCTTTATAGGAATTTTGTTCTGGCTTAGCCAACTGGACCTCATAGTGCCAATCCAATGCCAACAGTGGAAGGAATGCTGGGGTTGGAGTTGAATAGACCTGGATTTGGGTCTCAACCCTGCTGCTTACTAGTCTGTGACCTGGACTAGTTTACAGAGTTTTTTTGACCCTCACTTTTCTCATCTGTTAAGGCGGGGATGATAATACCTCCTCCACTTGTTCTGGTAAATAAGATGATGTGTGTGGAGGTGCTTGGTGCTTTTCTTCCTATTGTGCGAGCAAGCAGCAGGTGCCCCCACATCTTTCTTCACTTAAAACGTTCCAAATACCCAAGCCATTCACCCAAGCCATGACTTGGTTTATTTTATTTATTTATTTATTTATTTATTATTTATTTGAGACAGAGTCTCGCACTGTCACCCAGGCTGTAGTGCAATGGCGCGATCTCGGCTCACTGCAATCTCCGCCTCCTGGGTTCAAGCAATTCTCCTGCCTCAGCCTCCCGAGTAGCTGGGACTACAGGCATGCGCCACCATTCCTAGCTCATATTTTTGTATTTTTAGTAGAGACG
Organism: Alouatta palliata; assembly: GCA_004027835.1. Classification (NCBI taxonomy): domain Eukaryota; kingdom Metazoa; phylum Chordata; class Mammalia; order Primates; family Atelidae; genus Alouatta; species Alouatta palliata. The sequence continues at coordinate 37,318 of PVKV010009629.1, read as the reverse complement.
AGGTTTCACCACCTTGGCCAGGATGATCTGTATCTGCTGACCTTGTGATCCGCCTGCCTCAGCCTCCCAAAGTGCTGGGATTACAGGCATGAGCCACCGCACCCGGCTGCCAAGACTCAATTTATAAACGGTTCCAGGGACTTGGAGGACTAAAGTGGCCCCATTTTGACATTCCCTCAGCACTTTCGTCTCATTGCATTTCAGAGAGATTCGAAATTAGGCCCATTTCCTGGTCACTCTCAACAAACTGGGGATAGAGTTTCTAGCGACATTTTCACTCTGGCAATACACTATGGGTGTACCAGGGAGGTAATTTTTTTTTTTTTTTTTTTGAGACAGAGTCTCATTCTGTTGCCCAGGCTGGAGTGCAGTGGCACAATCTCAGTTCACTGCAACCTTAAGCGATTCTCCCGCCTCAGCCTCACCAGTAGCTGGCTTCTACAGGTGCACGCCACCACACCTGGCTAATTTTTGTATTTTTAATAGAGACAGGGTTTCACCATCTTGGCTAGGCTGGTCTCAAACTCCTGACCTCATGATCCACCCACCTCAGCCTCCCAAAGTGCTGGGATTATAGGCATGAGCCACCGTGCCCGGCCAGGGAGGTAATTTTAATTATATTTTATTGAGAATGCCTCCAGAAAAGTATAGAATTAGAGTCCACGACAACTGAAAGGATCTAGAAATTCTGTCATGAGGTCAACTGCCTTTACAATGAGGACTCAGGCTGGAGTGGGGCTTGACCAGCTCCAGGGAACGCTGGGAGTGAGAGGCAGATTGGCAGATGCGTCTCTTCTGGATCTACCTCTTGGTCTAGCGCTCTTTCTCATAAACCACAGAATCGTTCCAGTCCTAGACTATTTTAACTACTTGCATCTCAAGTGATCTGTAAACAATTGGCTTAATTCCCAGGGCTCTCCTTGTCTTTTTGTGTTGGGAGACATTCCCTAATTTAGATCATTTCTGTGACCTTTCAAGATAAGGTAAACTCTGGTGGCTATAGGGACAGCAAAAACCACAAAGAGGCTGGGGTATGTGGCCAGTCAAATGAGAGTTCAGATAGAATAAGCATCACTGGAAAAGAATGGAGAGACTCCAGAGGCCTTGGTGGAAAGTGGACTGCTGCCTCCACAGTCTAAAGATCTGTGATGCAGAGAGGGTTCCACATGTCATTCTGGCCTTTGACATTAATTAGAGTCATGAACCAACAGCCACAGTATACACAGCTCTGGGAATGGAGGGGGCAATTGTTGGTGACACCACATGACATGTTCCATGCATAGCTCTCCCTCCTCCCTATCTTCCCTTTTTCTTCCCTAAACTTACCTTTTTTTTTTTTTTTTGAGACAAATTCTCCCTCTGTCACCCAGGCTGGAGTACAGTGGCGCAATCTCAGCTCACTGCAACTTCTGCCTCCTGGGTTCAAACTATTGTCTCGCCTCGGCCTCCTGAATAGCTGGGACTATAGGTGCACACCACCATGCCAGCTAATTTCTGTTTCTTTTTTAGTGAACACAGGGCTTTACCATGTTGGCCAGGCTGGTGTCGAACTCCTGACATTAAGTGATCCTCCCACCTCAGCCTCCGGAAATGCTGGGATTATAGGGGTGAACCAGCACGCCTGGCCCCTAAACTTATCTTGAATACTTTTTATATGCCAGGTTCTGTGCTAGAGCCTTAACCCTGACCCCAAAGAGCTGGGGCTTTTTTCCTCCCTGGTCTCTCTTCAAAAACTCATCTGTCTTTTGTGCTCTTCGCTCCACCTTTTGTCCTTCCCTCTGCTTCATCTTTTTTCTCCTCTCTCATGTATCTTTGTTTTATCTGTAACCCAGAAGTCAGCTGTGGTTTCCTGGCCTTTGAGATCTCAATGATACTGCTTTGAACTTACTCCATGCCCTGTGGAATTCCAAAACCTTCCCACACGTCTAAAAACTCCCATGGGAAGTGGAGGGGGCCTTTATTTTCGTGGTCACTTCTGACTCCAACCTCAGCACTTCCCTTGAATTCGTTTGGTTCACAGGCCATTTTTACCACTGCCTCAACTCCCCTCACCCCCTACCATCCAGTAGTTCCTTGCCAGTTGCCCCTGAGATGAGATTCTGCTTCTTACTTCATTTCCATAAAAACAAAAATAAACAACACTGTAGTGAGTTTTGAATAGTGTCCTCCTGAAAATAAATTCCCATGTGGAACATCAGAAGGTGACCTCATTTGGAAACAGGATCTTTGCACATGTAATTAGTCAATTTAAGATGAGGTCATGCTGGAATAGGGTGCGCTCTAAATCCAATGACTGATGTCCTTATAAGAGGACACACGAAGACACACAGAGAAGAGGCGGCCATGCAAAGATGGAAGCAGAGTCTTGAGGTTATAAGCTAAGGAACTCCACGGATTTACGTGACCAAGCTAGGAAGAGGCAAGGAAGGGTTCTCCCCTACAGCCTCTGGAAGGAGCTTGGCCCTGCAGACACCTCGATTTTGGACTTCTGGCCTCCTGAACTGTGAGAGAATAAACGTCTGCTGCTTTAAGCCACTTGGTTTGTGGAACATTGTACAGCAGCTCTAGAAATGAGTATGTTCCATTTGCATTTGGGCATGTAGGCAAATTTCCTGAGGATTTGAGAGTGGAGGGTGGGACAGAGGGGAACCTGCTTTTCAGTTTTCCATCCCTGCTGTTCCACTGGTTTCCACTTCAGCCACCCATCCTGCCTTTTCCCTGCTCAACTTCCTTCTTCATCTCCTCTTTCTACATAGTTCCCAAACTCCAAATTCATCTTCCTCTATTATGCAAAAATCCAACTCTCAAACTCAGCTCTCAGCCCACTGTTTGGGTCAGACCCCTCCAGATCCTCAGTTGCACAAAAATTACATTGCAAGAAATGGCAGTCTCCTCTCAGAAGGGGGAGGTGGATTTAAAAAGCTATTCCTGTCCCTCTTTGGGGAGGACTGGCTCCTGCTCTATTTCCTGTTCTTCAGTCTAGCAGAGGCAATAGGTGGGCTGAGCCAGGCTTTACTCTCCCCTACTCCTCAGAATGTTCAGGGTATGGATTGTGGAAGTCAAGAGGGACCTGTCCATCTGTCAGTCAGTCTAGACTGATTTCACTGTCCCATGTGTCTGGATGCTTCCCTGGGCACTTCAAGGAGTTACTGAAGAAATACAAGAGGTTGTCCCTCCCTTGAGGAACACTCCAGAGACAACCCTTAGTCTTTCTTCTTTAAAAAGCTTTGTTCAGGCTGGCGCGGTGGCTCACGCCTGTAATTCCAGCACTTTGGGAGACCGAGACGGGCAGATCACAAGGTCAAGAGATCGAGACCATCCTGGCCAACATGGTGAAACCCTGTCTCTACTAAAAATACAAAAAAAAAAAAAAAAAAAAAAGCTGGGTGTGGTGGCGCATGCCTGTAGTCTCAGCTACTCAGGAGACTGAGGCAGGAGGATCTGTTGAACCCAGGAGGTGGAGGTTGCAGTGAGCCAAGATTGCACCACTGTACTCCAGCCTGGCGACCAAGCAAGGCTGCATCTCAAAAAACAAAACAAAACAAAACAACAATAATGAAAAAGCTTTGTTCAGTTTGTTTGGTCTTTTACATCTTCAAATAGGAATCTCTTACGTTCTACCACCACCTCCCCCTCTCCCCTTCCCCCTCCACCTCCTCCTCCTCCTCCTCCTCCTCTTATGTGTAGAGCTTTCAAAAATTCTGTCACTTATGATTTTATTTCTTATGCTCATACATTTCTAAGACCCATGGGTAAGTATTTTTTCTTCCAATTTCTATAGGAAATAAGGAAAATCAAGCCCAGGTTAAAGTAAGTTGCCCAAGATTATCTGTGTTTAAGTTACAGAACTTGTCCTAAACCCTAGGCCAGTACCCTTCCTGCAAACCCCATGGCTTTCTTAGACTGGTCATAAGCTGTGCCTTTAGCCTGGAAAAACCTACTTAACTTAGATCAGCCATCTTCCTGTTAGAGCTAGAGCTGAAGCTTGGTTCCACTTCAAAACCATGCTGTGTTTTAAGAACAGATTTCTAACCTAATTTTGAATTTAAGTTTATAAATCAGTTTTTAAAACTCTGTATTTTGACTCTGGATTCAGAGAAATACTCTTACTAGGTTACACGAATATTTTGAAGCTCAGTCCTTACTTTTTTTTTTAATTCAATAAAAGTTTGCACAAACAATGCATCCCACAGGAGAAGCTTATGCCAGATCCCAGATGTTTAACACGTTTGCTTCAGATATTAAGAGTTCATGGCCTCTTGTGCTTGTTAAACCAAAAAATGTAAGCCCATAGAAATGATTTTTAATAACTAGGAGTGCCACAAGGTCAGGCTGAATTCTGGGCAGCTGCAGCGCTTCAATAACTTTTTGATCACAGATCGTGTGTGTGTGTGTGTGTGTGTGTGTGTGTGTGTGTGTGTGTGTAGGTTTTTCTAAAAGAACAATCCAAGCAGAGCATTCAATGAAGGACAGCATGAACTCTTACTTTTGACTCAATTGCATTTTAATTGATACATGCAAAAATGTTAAAAAATTTCTTTTCTCATTATGACATCGACTATCTAGTTTGTAATCACTTACCTGGGTCTGCCATGCAACGAACAACCATCTACTGTTGAGTCACGGGGTTCAGAATGCCATCATCACAGTGAACATCTACCTTGACTGACTGGGCCAATTATTATGCCGTGCATATGTTATATCATTTAACCCCATACCCGGCACCTTCGCTACTACACCCTGAGTCCCAGCCACCTTCCTCCCTCACCTTGATTATAGGCAGAATCAGTTACCTGGCCCCTCTGCCTTCACCACTGCCCCTGTCCCTTGCAGTCTATTTTCAACCCAACAGTTAGAGTGATCTGTACAAATCTGAAATCAGTTCACGTCATTCCCCATCTCCAAACTCTCCAGTGGCTTCTCAGCCTATTTAGAGTAGCAGCAAATGTTTAATAACAGCCATGCCATCTCCTTTCCCCCAAACCCCACCCCATGCTCTTCTGCCCTCTCTTCCTGCCCTTCTCTCTCTCTCTCTTGCTCCAGTGACTCTGGGCCCTCTCACTGTTCCTCAAACTTGTCATGCAACTTTCTTGACTTGGTATGGTTCACTGGTCAAGCAAAGGTTAAAGCACACACATTAGATTACATCTATCAAGGTAGGAAAGTGGGAGATGATTTGTTTTAAACAAGTTAGTGATCTATTGGTAGGGGTAACAAAATTCAAAAATTCATGGTAATCTATTCTTTCACAAAAATCTTTGCAGTAGGAAATGTGATCAAAGACAAGTTTCCTGACTGAAAAACCTAAGGCTAGGGAGGCAGAGCAAAAATTTTTTTTTTTTTTGAGATGGAGTTTCGCTCTTGTTGCCCAGACTGGAGTGCAATGGTGCAATTTTGGCTCACCACAACCTCCGCCTCCTGGGTTCAAGTGATTCTCCTGCCTCAGCCTCTTGAGTAGCTGGGACTACAGGCATGCACCACCATGCCTGGCTAATTTCTTTTTTTCTTTTCTTTTTTCTTTTTTTTTGTATTTTTAGTAGAGACAGGGTTTCCCCATGTTGGTTGGGCTGGTCTTGAATTCCTGACCTCAGGTGATCTGCCCATGTTGGCTCCCAAAGTGCTGGGATTACAGGCATGAGCCTCTGTGCCTGGCTGCATTTTTATTTCAATAGAATATGCCCATTGCTGGGAGACTGTTTTCACCTATTGTACAATGTTAAGGATTGTGAAATTTACATTATGGGAATCTAGTACCTGTGATTTACTTATTGAACCATTGAATGAGCAATGATACTTGAAAACTAAGGCTATTTTGAATAGTTAAAAAATGAATCGTTTTGGGAAATGTACTTCAAATAATTCAGAAAATACTTTTTGAAGCACTAAACCTTTAAATATCTTTAGTCATTATGATGGATGTTAAAAATAAGGTATGGACCACTTTTTGTCTTAGTAGCCAGACTCCACTATGTATAGAGTTTTGCTTCATGATGATTCAGGATAAACATTGGTGGCTTAACATGGTGTGGAGGTCTGTTTGCCCATACACTCAACGGCACCAGGCTAGTGTGCTCCTTGGCTCCACATGTCTTCTTTGTATAATTTTACATGGGCATTTGGGAAGAGAAAAAGAAGTTATAAATAAGAATGTTCGGCTTGAGAATTTGTGGGAGCCTCAGCCATTGTGATTTCTCAAAGGGACTGGTAAGGTTATGTGCTAATTATAAGTGAAAGAGGCTTAGGTGATTTTTAAAACCTCCTTCGTCATTCTGATGCTATCGCAACAGCATCCAATAGCTCTAGAGCATTGGCCACTTACAGAGCTTGGGACCAGAGACACCTTGACACACTATTTAGACCAAACAGAGGGAGAACAACCAAAGAAAGGTTGGAGGGGTACTGTCCACAAATCCCACTTACTTTACAGCTTGTTTATGTGAAGCTCCGTTCATGACACTGAAATTGTCATTCAGCCCAAGACCGACGTAACTTGCCAATGTGAATATTTACATACACCCTGTATTATTGGAAAGTGGTCTTCATGATATAATTCGAATTTAAATAGTGCTTTAGAGCAGTGGTCCCCAATCTTTTTGCACCGGGACCAGTTTCATGGAAGGCCATTTTTCTATGGACTAGGGGTGAGGGGTGGTTTTGGGATGATTTGAGCACGTTACATTTATTGTGCACTTTTATTTCTATTTTTGTTATGTTGTAATAGATAAAGAAATAATTATACATCTCACCATAATGTAGAATCAGTGAGGGCCCTGAGCTTGTTTTCCTGTAACTAGATGGTCCTTCCTGGGGGTGATGGGAGACAGTGATAGATCATCAGGCATTAGATTTTTTTTTCCAAGATGGAGTCTTGCTCTGTCACCCAGGCTGGAGTGCACTGGTACAATCTCAGCTCACTGCAACCTCTGCCTCCAGAATTCAAGCAATTCTCTTGCTTCACACTCCTGAGTAGCTGGAATTACAGGCGCATGCCACCACGCCTGGCTAATTTTTGTATTTTTAGTAGAGATGGGGTTTCACCATGTTGCCTAGGCTGGTCTGGAACTCCTGACCTCACGATCCACCCACCTTGGCCTCACAAAGTGGTGAGATTACAGGCGTCAGCCACTGTGCCTGGCCGGGCATTAGGTTCTCATAAGGAGCATGAAACCTAAATCCCTCACATCCACAGTTCACAATAGGGTTTGTGCTCCTATGAGAATATAATGCTGCTGCTGATCTCACAGGAGGCAGCGCTCAGGTGGTAACATGAGTGATGGGGAGAGGCTGTAAATACAGATGAAGCGTCACTTGCTCAACTGCTGCTCAACTCCTGTTGTGTGGCCTGGTTCCTAATAGGCCACAGACTGGTACTGGTCCGTGGCCTGGGGTTTGGGAACCCCTACTTTATAGTGTATAAAATGCTTTTGTGTTTTTTCTTTCATTCACTAAATATTTGTTACGTATGTAGTACACTGTCTCAGGCTTTAAAGTAGACATTAGAAATGCAAAGATGAATATGACCTCATCCCTCCCCATTTTCTTATTTTGATGCTCATCACGATTCTAAGAGTTGCTAAGGCAACAATTACGATTATCCCCTTTTTCTAGGAAAGCAATTGAGGCTCAGTGAGGTTCTTGCAATGTCACCATGTTTAAAAAGTATTAATGCTAAAACTTCAACTTGGGTTTTCTGCCTCTAAAACCCCCCCGCCTTTTTTTTTGAGACGGTGTCTCATTCTGTTTCCCAGGCTGGAGCGCAGTGGCACGATCTCAGCTTACTGCAACCTCTCCCTCCTAGGTTCAAGCAATTCTCCTGCCTTAGTCTCCTGAGTAGCTGGGATTAAAGGCGTGCACCACCATGCCTGGCGTATTTTTAGTGGAGACGGGGTTTCGCCATATTGGCGAGGTGGTCTCAAACTCCTGACCTGTGATCCGCCTGCCTCGGCCTTCCAAAGTGCTGGGATTACAGGCGTGAGCCACCACGCCTGGCCCTAAATCCCATTTTTTACACCCAGTCTTTCCCGCCATAAACAAATACTCAGAGGCAAGCAATTAAAGAAAATAAAAATTTATACAAATCACAGTCCAATCAAAATGCTAAAGACTGAGTTCCAAAGAATCTCATAGGGACACAGTTTTCTCAGTACTCATATTAAATCTCTTGTGTTTAAGTGGCAAGAACTAAATATGTATTAACTTAAACGAAATATATTATTTATGGGCTTATACCTGGTATGTTTATGTACTGGTACTATGGAAAAAGTAGAGGTGAATTCAACCAAGAATGCAACCAAGAAATCTGTTGCCTTTGGAATCCTTCACCATCTCGTATCTTTATTTCTCTCAGTACATCAACTTCATTCTCTTTCATTACGGATTGACCTCTTCTACCTGGGACACATGGCTACCAAAGTGTCTTGTGTCACTGCAAAGAGGACTGACTGTTTTTTTCTGGTGATAGTTAAAAAAAAATTCTAGGGAAGGATTTTGATTGTCTTGGGTCAGATACTGTCTCATGAACCAGTCAGCTCTGACTAGGGAAATGAAAGTGTAGGAAATCACAGTGGCCACACAACGTTGGAATGGAGGAAGAGTGGTCCTCACGATGAGACTAAAAGCAGATGTCGACTCTGAGTCTCCTACACTTAATCCACACAAATTTTTTTTTATGAAGTATCCTATTCAATTTCTGGAAATGAAATGTTTGCTGAACTCCATCACAGTGTTGTGCTGAGTTTAAAGGAAACAGCACAAGGTCAAAGGTAGAAACAGGAAAAAGCCGTGTAGAAAAGCTGAGGAATCCTTATTACTTTCAGTGACAGCCTGTCCAGAAAGTGAAAAAGGAAGGCAGGATTTGGAGATGGCCCAGAGCATTGAAAGCAAAATAGTGAACGTTGGGGAGATGATGACTATGAAGGAGAGCTAGGCGTACAGCATAGCAGTGACAAACGACATGAATTTTCAGGCATGGCTGTAGTCATCTTGGAAAAGACAGGAGGAAGAGTACAGAAACTCCTGGAGCTAGAGGGGTTGTTAATCTTCTGGTCTACTCCCTTCATTTTTCATGTGAGCAGACAGATCCAGGGAGGAGAAGTAATCTTCCCAAGACTATCATAAAGCCTTAGTTCATTGGCAAAAATAGGAAAAATAGTGACACCAACCCTTGCATATGTCAGGAGGTTTTTCTTCGGAGACAAATTGGAACAAAGTTACCAGAAGTTGAGTAATGCATTTTCCTCCCATTAGGCTGACACTTGCAAGGGAGTGGGAATAAATATGCAGATGGCTGATGAAGGTAAGACAGGTAACAAACATAGGAGATGCCAGAAGAGGGGATAAAGAAGAGGTCTGCAGTTACATGGGCCTTGAAAGTAGACAATTTATACCATGCTAGACCCTCAACTGGCTTACCCAGGATACTCCTAATCCTGCGGGGTTTCCTCTTAGTTATATGCCTGGGCTGGCCACCACCTGAGGTTTTTCTCATTTATCTGTCCCTTCTTTCTGACGTCTTATATTGGTGAAGCGGCTTTCCCAGCATCCATTCTATCCCATAAGCAGCAGCCGTATGGTTTGGGGAATTGGTCTCAATTTAAGAGACAGGCCCGATTAGTCAAAATGGTATCTTATCCTCTCTGCCGGCATTGGTTCAAAAATAAGCCTGTGACCTAATTCTGGCCAAAGAGATAAGGGGAGAGGTTTGCTGGCTTTTGGGAAAGTTACTTTCTCTTATGAGCATTCCAGGAGAATTCATTCTATTCCCTTCACCTGAATTGAAGGAAGAGGGTCTTCCCCTGGCAGGCATTCTACAACCACAAATGGAACTAGATTTAGCATGAAACTTACACGATGCAGAACAGAGAAAAAGGAAGGAAAACAATGCTAAATGGTTGAATTGCAAATCAATGACTCTGAAGGCTGATCTGTCTTTGAGCTTCCTAGTAGGTTAACCATATTAGTTATCTATAGTTGTGCAACAAACCTTCTCCAAACAGTGGCTTAAAACAACAGCATTTTATCATTATTTTGTTTATAAGTCTGCAATGTGGGCAGTGCTCAATGGGAAAGGCTTGTTTCTGCTCCACAAGGGGTCAGGTGGGGCAGCTTAGCCAGGGCCGGGGGGATCCACTTCCAACACGGCTTCCTCACAAACTGGACAGTCGGTGCTGGCTCAGTCAGATGTGAAGGTCATGGGCCTTATTCCTTTCTATGTGGCCCGCTTCATGTGGGTCTCCACAAACTGCATGGGCTTCCTCAGAGCATGGTGGCTGGATTCCAAGAGTAAGCATACAAAGATAACTAAGTAGAAACTGTATCACCTTTTATGACCTAGTATTAGCCATCATATAGCATCATTTCCACTGTACTTTGCTGGTTGATCAGTCACTAAAGTTAGCCTAGAAACAGTTCAGAGGACACAGTTTCCATCTTTTGTTGAAAGCAGTTTCAAAGAATTGTGGATGATTTAAACCACTGCAGAAATGAAAACATTTCCTTGTTTTTATGGCCATTGAATTGGGTTTATCCTTATTGACACAGTTAGTGTCACCTCAGCTGTGGGCAGCAGAATGTCCTAAATTAACAGCTCTCAGTCACAATGCCAATTGTAACATAGTTACTGGTAATTTGTTACCAGTAATTTAATACAAAAGTTTTGCAATCATTTTCTTTTTTATTCTTTTTAAATCAGCAGAATCAAGCTTACCACAATAATAGCAGAAGAGTCGTTTATTTTAATTCAAATAGAATTCTCTGAATGGGAGTAAAGGGATGGAATCAGCAAGGACACTTCACATAGTACATGGGAGCTTTACTCCAGGTTGAGAGCTGTTGGGCTGGATGCCTCTTTTGGTAAGAGAGTTGGAGAGAACTTTCAAGTTTTGTTCCTCTGGCTCAAATTCTTTTTCTTCTCCACATAAGCTCCTGTTAAGCCAGTGCAGCTGAAGACTTGTCATCAGGCATTTGATATTCTCTCTCTAGTTTTGATGATCTTTCTGTGGACAAGGGAAGGGATAAAAAAATATTATTCTTGATCTTCTTTCTTGTTCCTTTCCACGATGAACTCTACCTAAATTCAACAAACCATTTTTTAGTGTTCAATCACTGCGTTTTTAGCACTCTGATAGGGTATTGCAGATAGAACCACAATAAGTATTGCCATAAGAATCTAGAAAATAAATAGAGTGTAGTTGGAGAGCAATGGGAAGCTACTTAAAATTCAATCCTAATGCAGGTGTGACAGTCTTACAAAGGAAAGGAGAGAAAGAGCTGAGCATCTATCTGCTGGATTTCAGGGTACTTCCCTGCCTGGAGGTACAGCAGCAGATCCCTTGACCCTCTCCTCCCCAGCTACCTCTGAGTGGACCAGGGTGAACATCTGACCAACAGGTGCCCAACCATAGACTAGCCAGCAATCTGTACCTTGTGTGTGGCCTGGCTGGAAAGTATGAGCTGGGCCAATCAGATTTGTCTCCCAGAAAACTGGGAAGGAAGAAGCACTTACTTCTAAGGTGGTGGGTCCTGAGCCCAAAGGCTGGGTAGATATACTACCGAGGAAGTAATCAGAGATGAGGAAGTAATCAGAGACTCAGGTGTAGACTGTAGCTTTGAGAGCCTGGTGACTCAGATAAGCTGATTGGGATGTGCAGGTGTGCAAAAAGAAGCAGTCTCCATGAAATGAGTTTGAGGGGTGTCGGGGCTACCTTAGGTCTTGCTCTTTCAGACACCTGCTTGTTCAGATCTCTGAATATGTTCCCATTGTTTCCTTACCCAAAGTAAGGGTAGGAGTAGAATGCCATTCCCTGCCTTTTACTTGAGCAAATTGGAGAGGTTTTCTGTTGCTTGTAACCATTAGAATTCTGTCTAGAACAAGTCAAGAACCCAAAGAAGAGACGACAACTCCAATGGGCTTTGAGTAACGAAACACCTCTGCATCTAGGCTTTACAACTTACCAATGAAATCTCTGACTTAACAAAAGGAACTTGAGCTTTAGAGTCACATGCAGCTTTGTTTTCAAATCCAACCTGTTCCATCACTACTTTGTGATCTTGGAAAAGTTACTTACCTGTAAAGTCTAGATAATATCTAATTCTCGCAGGGTTGTTGCAAGAATTAAACTAGATGTATAGATGTGTATGTATGTATGTATGTATTTATTTTGAGACAGAGTCTCCCTCACTCTGCTGCCCAGTTTGGAGTGCAGGGGCTTGATCTCTGCTTATTGCAACTTCCGTCTCCCGGATTCCAGCGATTTTTCTGCTTCAGCCTCCCAAGTAGCTGGGATTACAGGTGTGCAACACCATGCCCAACTAATTTTTACGGAGACGGAATTTCGCCATGTTGGACAGGCTGGTCTCAAACTCCTGATCTCAAGTGATCCGCCCCTTCATCAGCCTCCCAAAGTGCTGGGATTACAGGTGTAAGTCACCACACCCAGCCAATATATACACACTTATATGAACTATTAACACAGTGTTTGGCACATAGTAGGTCCATGAAGAATAACAGCTATTAGCATCCCCAAGTATGCTGATGTATCTATTTGGATGGGAGAAGGGAAGTCATCTTCAACCCTGGTCCCTCCCAGTAACATAACAGTTTTGATGGAAGCATTTTATATTTACCAACATTTTAAGGGTGGCTTTATATATTGGGGGTGTGTGGGTCTGTGGGCACGTGTGCATGCATGTTTGTTTGGGAAGGGTGTTGTTTGGCTCTTCCTTTCCCCTTTCCTGTTGAAGTTGCATTCAGTATGTCATTGTTATTAATCAGGCGTGCAATGTGAGATGAACAGGGGTGATGAGTTGGTCAGGCTGACAAACAAGTTCATGTTTTGTAGGAAATGCCAAATTGTATCCTGAAAGGATGTTTCTCAGGAATGGAGGGGTATGCTTCCCTGGCCCTCACAGACCCTGTCCTGTCCCTCGAGTGCTGTCACCTCGCAGAGCAATAGGATGGATCTTTAAAAACCACTTTATGGAGCTGCTGCCCAGATGTGCTGGAAATATATTTGCATTTTTTTTCTTTCTTCTGGTAAAAATGTAACCCATGTCAAGTAGGAAATGGATTGCAGACCTCCCACATTTCCTCAAAAACTATCCCAACATCATCAGTCCCTTCATAAGCTAGATGAGTAGAGGAAGACAGTGAAAGGCTGGGAGTGGTGGAGAAAGAAGTAATGTCTGAAAAAAAAATAGGATTATAAAGCATTTTGAGCCCCTCCCTCCACTTCTAATTTATAGAGAGACTAACGTGTAAGCTAACAAACTAAAGGTCTTATCTAAAGGCTTAAAAAAGATGTCCTTGAATGTTTGGTTCATGTGCCAACCACATTTATTGATGAATTATCTTTACGGATGTGGAATGGGTTTAAAGACAGATGAAGAAAGCTTTGGCGTCCTAAAGCTGCCTGGGGATTTTGCTGGGCATGGGTGTTTTCCTAAAAGTCTGATGAATGCAAAAGTTACAAATGGTAGGCTTCAAATCTTATTTGATATCGTGATTTTGAGTGGCATGTACAGTCACTACTATTCAGAAGTAACTTTCTGAAGGGGTGTTAAATCTTTATCATCTCTGCTATTAACAAATACTTAGATTTTATGTCTAACATGAAGGATAGAAAATTTCAAGTAGAATTGTATTGAGGGTGAGAAACTGAATCCTCAAACTTACCATTGGCTAAATTGATGCTCCCTAGTGACTTGGGAGGAGAGTCCTGGGCACATTGGCCTGGAACTCTGGGGTCATGAGGGGGTTAGATTTTCCCCATTCCAGAAAATCATGGTGGGAGGATATGTCAGGTAACTATTTTTGTGTAACAAATATTCCCAAAATGCCATGGTACAAACAATCATCTTTTATTTCTCATGCTTGCTGGGCAGCTGGGGATTAGCTGTTCTGTTGGGTTTATCTGGCCTGACTCTGCTTTAGGGTGTCTTACCCTCCTTGGACCAGCTGGCTGGCCCAGGCAAGTCTTTTGGCACTGGCAGAAGTACAAGAAGGCAAGCAGACACACATGAAGTCTCTTAAGGCCTAAGCTCAGAACTTGAACATGATTACTTCCATTTCATTCTATTGACCAAAGCAAGTCACATGGCTGAACCCAAAATTAAGGTGTAGGGAAATATACTCTGCTCCTTCGGTGGAAGGAACTTCAAAATCATAGCAAAGGGCATGGATACAGTGCACGATGAAGTCCTAGGACCAACACTGTCACCTACTAAAAAGAAGGAATATGACTAGGACTATGGCTCCAGTGAGTGAAACCTCATGGCTTATCTGCAACTGTGACAGGTGAGTCCCTTCTGCAGTATTGACGGTAGCTATCATAACTCAATGCTAACACTCAATATTCCTCCCAACTCTTCTAATTTTCATTCTATTTCCCTGATCAGGCAACCTTTTGATTATCATTTAGCTTCCAGGATAGCTATTTCTTCAGAGCATAGTGTTTCAGCAATAAGATACATGTCTGGGAGTGTGAGACCAGCTTGGGCAACATGGTGAAACCCTGTCTTTACAAAAAAATACAAAAATTTAGCTGGGTGTGTTGGCATGCCTATACTCCCAGCTACTCAGGAGGCTGACATGATCATGCCACTGCACTCCAGCCTGGGTGACAGAGCAAGACCCTGTATCGAAAAAACAAGTGGAGGGGAAGGGTGGTACAATCCACATCATCTTATTGCTAGGTAGCCAAGAGCAGGAACGGTGTATCGGAGGGGTTTAATCGGGGAAGCAGAACCGCTAGAGTCTTACTGATATGGGACTAATCTCTTACAGAATTATGTGAGAAACTGGTGAAGTAAAGGTCTGAAAGTGGAATTGAAGGATTAGAGAAAAGTTACTAACCAGCCATCCTGAAGCCCTGTACAGGTGGACTTGTAAGGGCAGAACTTGCAATGAATCTAGGAAGCCATGTATGTCTAACTGCTGGAGTGGTACCCAGGAGGGGAGCTGTGGAAAAGTCTATAGCTAGTGGATACTTCTGGAGGTCTTCCACCAAGCTCTGGAGTTATCTTGGGTCCTCTGTTCAGCAGGGTCTGTAGGTGGGAAAAAGAGCTAGATATAGGGAGGAGGATGAGCCAGAACCTGCCAGAATCTCTGCGTCTGCCACCATGTATAGTCACGATGATCTTCAGAGGAAGTGGCTCTGCTCCACTTTCACCTTCCAAATCTTGCCTCAATTCTTCTTTTTGACCAATTTAACTTGGAACCATATAGGGAAAGAAATTTGGGGAAATGTAGTTCCAACTTAAGCAAGTTGACATGAGACCAGAAGGATGCAGGGTCATTTGCTTCAGGTTTGAGTCATTTCTTCCAGCCCATACAGAGCTCACAGAAGTAGGGGTTTAGATGTATTTCTGCTCCTCTCGGTGAGACTGGGAGCCTTTGTTCTTGAATCTTGAGCAGTTTCATATGCTCTCATCCTCTTTGGACCAGCTGCTCAGCCTGGTTGAGTGGATTATGTGGTTGGTGGAAAACCTTTTTTTTCTGGATTCTCTGTTTCTTTGTTTCCTCCTTCATAGCCTTCCTTTGACCCCAGTGGTGCTATTGACTCCTGCCCTACATGCTGAATATTTTTCGTTTAGGCTTCTAATAGAACAATCAGCATTTTAGTGCTATGAAGTTTCATTGATTAGTGGGGTTTGGAGAAGGCAGATGGGTGTTCTGAGGAAGGGCTAGTGGGAGGGCACCGAGAAATGAGACTCTCATGATTAGGTCTCTTGGTGGAGCATGTGCGACCAGTCATTATCCAATTGTTACCTTAGTTTAGTGGGTAACAGTTATCCAGGTAAGAAGAGATGAGGGAGGGAAATAAGAAACAAGAAACTCATGTCACTACAAATAGTTCTTAGCTTATTCAACCCTGTATCCTGTGGATTAATGGGCAAAGTCCTTAGTAAGGTATTCAAGACCCTTTGGAACCTAGCCTTTTTACTTCTCTCTTCTCCCGAATATATACTAGACTTTGAGTAACACTGGATCTCCTGAAGCCCACTCAGGGAAACCCTTCAAAGTGCATGAAAGAGACAAAGAGGTGTGGATAAAGATGATGAAGAAGGCACGATGGCGGCTCTGTGCTTGTTTTCAGGTCAAGATGTTAGCATTCTGATCAGGGGGCTGTCTGAGAGGTAGACAGCTGTATATCCATAATATTTATCTATTTGGGACAAACTTAAATTTTCTATGACCTTAATATCCTCTTTGATAAATTTTCATGTTCTGTGTCTCCCATAGAATGCCTACAGCAGGAGATACCTTTTTTTGGTATGTTTAATGTAATCTATATGTCATCATTCATGACAGTGCTATCAAAGTAAGTAAAGTTAGTTCTTGGGAAAAAAACCCCAAATATTAGTGGTTTAACACAATGAAGTATATTTTTCACTCACATCACCATCCAATCAAAGTTAGTGTGTGGTGGGGAAAGCTTCATTCCATGAAGTCAATCAAGGACACAGACATTTCTCCCATCTTGCCATGTTGTGAGCTTTAGCAATGGTTAGCATGGTTTAGTCTGAGGTTGTCAAGGAATGGAAAGAGGGAGAGAGTGGGGTAAAGGCTCGCCTGTTGTTGGTTGCCTAGATGCAGAAGTGAAACTCTATTTCTACTCAAATTCCATTGGTCAGAACTGGCCACATGACCTTACCTAGATGCAAGGAGAGTGAATGGGCAAAGCAGTTGAGCCTCATGCCCAGGGAGAGGAATTGAGGTTTCATGAGTATCCGTGATGCTTCTGAAATGTCACTTTCTCTCTGAAGCAAGTGCCTAGGACTGCACCTGTTATATGGTAGGCACTCAGAAATGTTTGTTGAGCAAATATATGAAATGAATGAATAGGTGTAGGCTTCTGCTGTTATGTTCTGCTAAGGCAGAAAATTGGAAGGAAATAATTTTGAGAGAAGAAAAATCTGTCTGCTACCCCCAATGTATTCATGACCATTTATTTGTAAAATTATTTCATAAGCACTCTTTCATTCTCTTTTGAAGTTATGTTTTCATTTATTCAACAAACTGTTGAGTGCCTTCTATGTCAAGTGCTATGCTGTGTGCTCAGGAAATAGAGGTGGAAGTCATCATTCCTCCCCATTGGTAAGTCACTTGGAATGCATCTAGAGGAAAGTGGGAAAATAAGCCAGTAATTACAGCCATTATGTAGGCACCATGATAGAAATACAGATGGACTATGGTGGTTATGCTGAGAAATGGCACCTAATTGGGTCAGGAATGGGTTTTGTGGGGTTTCATTGTCTAGAAGAAGTGGTATTTTGTTTGGATGAACATGAGTTTGCTAGTTGATATCCATAAGAGGACAGTAGAGGGAATGGTATTCAACAGTTTAGGGAACTGCAATTCCTTCAAAAACAGGGTGATGGAGGCCAGGTGTGGTGGTTCACACCTTTAATCCCAGCACTTTGGGAGGCTGAGGTGGGTGGATTATAAGGTCAGAAGTTCAAGACAAGTCTGGCCAACATAGTCAAACCTCATCCCAACTGAAAACACAAAAAATTAGCCGGGTATGGTAGTACGCACCTGTAATCCCAGCTACCTGGGAGGCTGAGGCAGGAGAATTGCATGAACCCAGGAGGTTCATGCAGTGGTAGTGGCTGCAGTGGTTGCAGTTCATGCAGGTAGTGGTTGCAGTGAGTGAAGATTGCACTATTGTACGCCAGCCTAGGGGACAGTGCAAGACTGTCTCAAAAAATAAAAGGGGTGATGGAAATACTGGGAGCTAAGGCCAGAGAGGTAGGCCTGGGCTGAATCACAAAACACTTCTAAACTGCATTAAATAAAGAATGAATAAGGGTTAAGAGTAGGAATTACAGGATTTGTCTTCATCAAATGAAAGAATCGATACACACAGTAATATCTAAGCAACCACATTATCCGTATCGACCAGTCTATTTTTCTCCTTAGATCAGCCTCAAATAATATAAAATTGCTAAATTAAAAAACAAACAAAAACCCATTCATACTATTTTGAGGACAATCCTTTTGTGGGAAGAGGTTAGAAATAACAGCACAAAGAAAGGTATACAATATCCTCCATTCACATAGCCTTGCCTCTGAGATAGAACAGGAAGGAGGCTATTTCAAGGAAAACAAAGGAATTGGCTTCTTGATTTTGTAAGAACTGTATCCATCGATGGAGTGGATTCTTCTAGGAAAGTGTTTTAAGGTGGACTAGGGAAGAAAACTAGGAACAATTCGGGGAGCTCCTGTTCTTGGTATTTCTGCATCAGCGAAGTGGTTGTTAAAGTTGTTCATTTAAGGAACTAAGTATCAGCTCGGTTCAATTAGTAGTTATTGAGCATTCATTTCTCCTTCATTCATTCAGCACATTTCAATGACAGTTTTGTGCCCTGCACTAAGTCAAGTGCTGCCAGGAAGTAAAATATTGGGAAAGTTATGGTCTTGCCCTTGAGAAGATTCAACTAACACATGATTCTAGTGATTTCTAACCAAGGATGTGCTCTCCTTAGGCATCAAGGGAGGCTGGGCACTGGCACTTAGGGAAGGTGAGGTGCAAGGATTGCTTGAAGTCAGGAGTTTTAGACCAGCCTGGGCAGCAAAGCATGACCACGTCTCTATAAAGAACTTAAAAATTTAGCCGGGCATGGTGGCCCCTGTAATCCCATCACACTTGGAAGGCTGAGGCGGGAGGATGGCTGGAAACAGCAGTGGGCTATGATCGTGCCACTGCAATCCAGTCTGGGCAACCAGTGAGAACCTGGAAAAAAAAAGAAAAAAAGAAACAGAGAAAGAAAGAATAAAGAATATTATTCTAAAACGCCTTGGAGTACAAAGTTCAGATTCAGATCTTGACTCTGTGTCTCTGTGTTTGGGCAACCACTAACTGATTGTCTGACCTTTAAATATTTTCAATTGCAAAATGAGATAATAACAGCTATATCGCAATTGCCAGGATTCAATGAGATGACTCATGAAAGCTTTGTGTAAACAGTGCAGAACTTTGCAAACATTGGTAATACATTATTAAAGGTGAATGTACTAGGACTTGAAAGCAGCGTTTTTCAAAGTGTTTGTTGAAACACTAATGCCCAAGATTGGAAACAGGCATTTCTCAAGAAAAGAGTTCTATGGTCAAACACATTTGGGAGATGCAGGATCAAAGAAAGTAAAACACGGTCTCAGGCCTGTAAAATGCTAGTGCACATTGTGAATCTCAAGGAAAACAAGTATTTTGTGTCTCTTTTCCCAAAATTAATGTTATCTTGGGATCTACCCCCACTCCCACTCCCAGTCCATCATCTCTAGGACCTTGAGATGGACAGAACTCACTATGGGAAAGACTGCTCTCCAGGAAGAAAGGTATTAACCTTCATTTCAATTTTACAATCCCACTACCCAGGCCGGTTCCACGCCTGTAATCCCAGCCTTTGGGAGGCGGAGCACTTTGGGAGGCAGAGGTGGGAGGATTACGTGAGTCCAGGAGTTCAAGACTAGCCTGGGCCACATAATAAAACCTCGTCTCTACCAAATATTTAAAAAATTAGCCTGGCATGCTGGCTCGCGCCTGCTTTCCCAGCTGCTTGCGGCCGGCGGAGCGGGTGGGGCGGGGGTGCGGAGGTGGGAGGATCATTTCAGCCCAGAAGGTCGAGGCTGCACTGAGCCATGAACACGCCACTGCATTCCAGCCTGGGCGACCCTGTGTCAAAACAAAACAAAAAGTGCTGAGCCATTCATCATCAGACAATCTAGGAAAGTCATTCAACAACTTTCCAAGCAGCGTTGAGATGTCCACCAACGAAGGCAAGAGAAAAGGGCCAGGCCCCCCCATTTTCCAGGGTTAGAGGATTCCCTCATAGAATCGGGGGTGCGAGGTGCTGTGGTGGATACATTTAACATTCCTTCCAAGACACCCATTGATGACAAGGCAGTAGCAGACAGGAAGCGACAAAAGTGAAGAGAGCAGGGCTGATTCTCAAAGACTTTATAAGTTAGATTTTTATAAAAACTCTAAAAGTCAGGTAACAACACGACTACTCCGCTTCTAAGAAAAGCGTGCAGACACATCTACCAGAAAGACTGCTCCTGCCTCCCCGAGTCAGAGAAGTTTCATAGGCCAATAGCTTCCCCTCTATCCCCTTCCTACCGCCGGCCTCCCTTCTGCTCCCAAGACACACCCCGTGCCCGCTGCATTTTACACCTTCCCAGGAAGTGGCTGCCAAGAGCGGAGCCGTGGAGGACGCAGGCGCAGTGCGGCTCAGGTACGCGGAGGCCCCGCCCCTCCCCGCCCCACCCGGCCTCGCCCCTTCGCGCCCGTCCCGAGGGGCGGGGCTGCCCTGGTGGGCGGCGTGGGAGTGGGGACGAGGAAGGCAGGAGAAGAGACAGGGTAAGTGTCAGGGTAGGCGCGGCCGCGCGAGGTGACCGGAGTCACAGTTCCCGCGGGCGGCGACGGCAGAGCGCCCACTGCCTCCAGCAGGTAACCGGCCGCGGTCACGCGCCGCCGCCTCAGCGCGGGGGTGGGGCGTGGAGACCCAGCGGAGGGCGGCGGGACCCGGGCGGGGAAAGGCGCCGCGCCGCGCGGCTCAGGTGCGCTTCTCCCGGCTGGCAGCGCGCTCAGGTGTCGGGAGCACCTGTGAGGGCGGCCCTGCCTCGCTGGCCGGCGGTGAGAGCCCGTTCTGTTGGTCTTTTTGTCTTTAACTTTCTCTAAAATGGGTTGGTGTTGGGGACCCGGGGCTGTTCCCGCGTCACCTCAGCGACGCCTGTCTCTCGGGGGCCTGAGGGAGCTTTAGGCCCCGCGACAGCTGGGATCGCGGTAGTCCGCAGGGCACCGGGGTGGGCGACGTGGAGACCCCTGCCCGGGTAGGGGGCTCTGCCCAGTGGGACCGGTGACCCCGGACGGTCGAGAGCGCACCTGAGCCGCTCGCCTCGCTCCCTGCTCCGTGCTCGTGCTTCCGACGGCGCGTCCAGGTGGGCTCTGAGCTTTGGGGAAAGAGAAGCGAATTTCCTTTCCCTGGCGGGGTCTGATGAGAACAGCTTTGCAGAAGGTTTTTAGCTGTGATGTTTCTGAAACTTTGTGAAGCAGCGAAAGGATGTTAGAAGTGGCTCTTTCATGTGGTGTTTGCAAACCACGGTCTATCCAGCTAGGTTTTATTTTTGACTTCTACTTCTTGCAGGCTTTCCTTTACTATGGTTTTCTTTACAGGAAGATAAGTGGGTGCACTGTGGGCACTGTTACACACCGATAGACGTCTGGGTATAGACAAGATAGATGCGAAGCCAAAATACAGCAAATAAAAGGATTGCCTTTGTAATTAAAATATTTTTCTGGTTCTCCCTGTATGTAGACAGTCAATAGAAATTTCTTTTCCCTGATTAATATTGTAAAACATAGCCTGGAAAATATTGAGAATCAGCAATAACAACAAAATCCTATTTACCAGTTTCATATTTTGATGTGTAACTTCAGCATGGTTAAAAATTGCTTTTTCTGGAAGGAGGGGATAATGTTGCTTGCCTTTGAGAGCTGAGATGGAGGAGATTTGCTTTTTATCATCTTTTTTGTATTTTGTAGTTGTTGCTAGTGAATATGAGTTACCTTCATAACTGAGGAAGAGGCCATAATACAAATTTATTCTTTTTTAACTCTTCATGAAAAATCTCATTATGTCTTGTATTTTGTTGACTTCATTGGAATTATAATTGTGCATTCACGAATAAAACTAATATTGAGAGATTAATTCAGATTGAGAGAAAATGAGTTTGAGATTCCAGCAGGACATCCGGCAGAGCTGTCTAGTTGATAGATACTAATAGATATATTGGTATCAGGTTTTCTGAAGTCAAGATCAGACTTATAGATGTTGGCAGCAGAAGTGGATTTGTGGTAGTTAATCCTCTAAGGGCATAAGAAATCATTTAAGTAAGTTTAGTTTAACAAGAGGGCAAGATCAAGGATGGGGAACACCAGCATGCAGCGACGGGTAGAGACAGCCAAGGAGTCTGAGGAGGAGCGTCAGGAAAGGAGGAAATCTAGGAGGCAGTGGTGTCCGAAAAGCCAGGACAGGAGAGTTTTAACTAGGAGAGAAGTCTCTCTGGGAGTCGAGAACTGATTAAGTACCTATTGGCTTTGGAAGTTAGGAGGGGGCCATTAACCTCAGCAGACATAATTTAAGTACGATATAAGGGTAGAAGCCAACTTTGAATGAATCTAAGGAGTGAATAGTGATTCTACTCTCACAAGTAAATGTAGTGAGTTGAGAAACTGTATTTTGAGAAACAGAGGTTAGAAGGAGAGTGATTTGGACTAAATCAGAATTTGTGAGGAGATGATTAAAAAAAGAAAAAAGGAGAGACAAAAGGATGATAGACTAGCCATAATAATTACAAATTTTAAAAACGAAGCGCATCATTTCATAACATTGTTCCTCTTTCATGGTTAAGTAGCAGAAGCTGAGAGCAAGAAGCTGAGCATATTGAAAATAACTATTCGTGATAAAGTAGTTATGCCCCGCCCCATCCAAACTGTGAACAGTATTTTAATGGTATTGTGTTTGGTGTATTGGGTTCAGGTGTTATTGGTGTTTAAGTCACACATATAAACTGT
Source organism: Alouatta palliata (assembly GCA_004027835.1). Taxonomy (NCBI): domain Eukaryota; kingdom Metazoa; phylum Chordata; class Mammalia; order Primates; family Atelidae; genus Alouatta; species Alouatta palliata. The sequence continues at coordinate 14,741 of PVKV010009629.1, read as the reverse complement.
GTTGGACTCTCTTTCACATGAGTTCCAGTATGTTGATACTCCCAACTTGCTTTTAAGTTATGTGGTCCTTTTATGTCTGTCCCAGTGATCCTTCTAAAAATCTTATGCAGAAATCAGGTGTTTGGACTAAATCAGAGTTTGTGAGGCATACATCATTTAGGGCCTTTGCTTCAATTATTATTATGCATTCAAGGGAAAATGCTCTTAGATTAAAATTTCTGTATAATGAGTTTCACTTCAGTCTTCATTGAAAGTTTGATTTTTTTGTTGCTCAAGAGTTCAAATTGTTTTTATGAGTATTTTCCTTAGGAATATGAAAAGAATGGTTAAAATGGAAAAAGCTGACAGCCGTGTTGATTAGGATGTGGAGTGACTCGAAGTCTCATAATCTGCTAGTGGAAGTGTAAATTGGTGTAATCATTTTGGAAAACTTTTTGGCATTGTCTACTAAAGACATACGCATAAGCTATGCCCAAACATACACCCAACAAAATTCTAGAAAATGCACGCCAATGTGATGGAAAACACATCAGTGGTTACTTGGGAGTAGGGGAAAGAGAAAGTAAGGAGGGATGGATTAAAAAGGGGTATGAAGAAACTTTGGGGGATGATGGATATATTCATTTTCTTGATGCAGTAATGTTTCCACCAATGTGTGTGTGTGTGTGTGTGTGTGTGTGTGTGTGTGTCTGACTCATTTAATTATACATTTATGTGAAATTTATTGTAGGTAAATTATACTTCAATAAAGCTTTGAAACAGATTAAATAAAAAAGAATAGAAGAAAGACACATCATTTAAGTATATTTACCTCCTTCAAATACTATAGTTATCTCAGGGTAATATAATTATGGATGTTTTATTTTATTCATATAGTTTTCTGAATTTTTAATGTTTTGTACCACAACCATGTATTTATTTACTTCTTAAATGATAAATTATTTCATATGTGCAAAACAGTACTTTTGACACATCTACAGGTTCAGAGAATACAAATAAATACCCCCGTGCCTATATATTGCTTAAGAAATAATACATAACCAACATTTTTGAAGCTAGCCTGTGTGTTCTCTTTGATTATGTCTTTCTCTTTCCACACTCCTTGATTTTCTATATGGTTTTACCACATATCTATGCATTGCAAACACTATTGTTTAGTCTACTTTAGAATGCTGTATAAATGATATTCTACTATGTGATTCCTGTGGCTTTGTGTTTGCACATTCTATTTGTGAGATTCCTTCATGCTGACATGTATTATAGTTTGTTCACTTTTTATTGCTGTATATCATTTCATTGTGTGACTTTACCACTGTTTATCCAATATCCTATGGATGGATACTTAGGATGTTTTCAGTCTTCTTTTTTTTTCTTATAAATTTAATTTTTACTTTTTTCCATTAAAATCTCTTTTTTTTTTTTTTTTTTTGAGACGGAGTTTCGCTCTTGTTACCCAGGCTGGAGTGCAATGGCGCGATCTCGGCTCACCGCAACCTCCGCCTCCTGAGTTCAAGTAATTCTCCTGCCTCAGCCTCCCGAGTAGCTGGGACTACAGGCACGCGCAACCATGCCCAGCTAATTTTTGTATTTTTAGTAGAGACGGGGTTTCACCATGTTGACCAGGATGGTCTCGATCTCTTGACCTCGTGATCCACCCGCCTCGGCCTCCCAAAGTGCTGGGATTATAGGCGTGAGCCACCGCGCCCAGCCTTAAAATCTCTTTTTAATGACCCTTCTAATGTATGTCTCTTTGTGTTCATGATTTTAAACACCCTCAGTTTTGCTGGAAAATATTGAATTGTTTTATAAAGTGACTGTACCAGCTTATACCCTCACAAGCAGGATGTAAGTATTCACTTTGTTCTCTTTTTCAACATTTAAGACATTTCTACATTCGTAATTACCTGAATTTTTTTTTTTTTTGACAATCTGGTGAGTGAGAGATGGCATCCCATTGGGGGTTTAATTTAAATTTCCTTAATTACTGATGATGTTGAAACTTTCTTAGTTTATTTTCTGTGATTATCTCTCTATGTCTTTTGCCATGTATTTTTTTTGTTTTTTACTTTAAAACATGGTTTTCTTTTTATTTTTTGAGACGGAGTTTCACTCTTGTTGCCCAGGCTCGAGTGCAGTGGTGCAATCTCAGCTCACTGCAACCTCCACTTCCCGCAACCTCCACCTCCCGGCTTCAAGCAATTCTCCTGTCTCAGCCTCCTGAGTAGCTGGGATTACAGGTGTGCACCACAATGTCCAGCTAATTTTTTATATTTTTAGTAGAGATGGATTTTCACATGTTGGCCAGGCTTGTCTTGAACTCCTGACCTCAGACGATCCACCTGCCTCGGCCTCCCGAAGTGCTAGGATTACAGGCGTAAGGACTGCACCCAGCCTAAAAAATGGATTTCTATAATAGAAGCTCTTTATATATTCTGAGTGTGAATCTCTTGTCATTTATGCATGTGGCACATTTTTTTTTCCCTAGGTGAGCAGCCTTTTACTTTCTTTATAGTGTCTTTTGATGACCACATTTTATAGTTGAATATAGTTGACTATGTCAACTTTTTCAGCACTTTGGAAGGCCGAGGCGGGTGGATCACTAGGTTAGGAGTTCAAGACCAGCCTGGCAAAGATGGCGAAACCCTGTCTCTACTAAAAACACAAAAATTAGCCGGGCGCTGTGACCGGTGCCTGTAATCCCAGCTACTCTGGAGGCTGAAGCAGAGAATTACTTAAACCCAGGAGGCAGAGGTTGCAGTGAGCCAAGATTGTGCCATGGCACTCCAGCCTGGGCAACAGAGTGAGACTCCATCTAAATATATATATATGGTCTGATATTTTCTACTAAAAGCAGGGGGTATATGGGAAATCTCTGTACCTTCTCAATTTTACTGTGATTCTAAAACTACTCAAAAAAAGAAAGTTTATTTAAAAAGTTGCCTTTCGTATTTGTGTCCTTAATCCATGTAGAACTGATTTTTGTGTGGTGCAAAATGGGGGTCCAGTTTCTTTTTTTTCCATATGGCTAATCAGTTTTTCCCAGCATTGTAGAACTGAATATTCTGTTTTTCATTCCAGTGATCTACAAGTATCATAGATCAAGTTTCCATATATGTGTAGTTGTTTCCAGGCTACTGTTTCTAAAACAGATCTGTTTGTGTATCCTTACCACAGTCTTATTTACTTTAGCTGTTTGAAGAACCTTGATACCTGAGAGAACAAGTCATCCACCCATGCTTCTTTTCAAAAGAAGCATACTTCTTTTCTTTTTTTAAAAAAGTAAACTTCTTAATTGGAGTAAAATGTGTTATGTAATTATTAAATATCTACTGTAATCACCTGAAGTCATAAATAATACTGCAACTATTCTAATGTAGACTATCCAGGCTGCAAATCCTTTCTTAACCCACTAGAGTTAATTTTAACTTGAAAAGTAAATATAGGATTTGCATTTTAGGAACAGTGTAAATTGAGGTATTAGACGTTAGCTGAAAACCACTAAGAATGCCGTATTTTAAAAAACAATTCAGAAGATAGGAATTAATATACCAAAATCTAAGAGAAAGGTGAACATATGAGCAACTAAAGGAACCTTTTAAGTCTTGTTTGCTCTGAGGGCATTTGCTAAACTGGGGAAGCTTGATGGATTTGAACAGGAACTTAGTACTTTTGCAGGTCACCAAGGATAGTTGGAAGTCAGCCAAGGGCTCATTCAATGTAGGCTAAGAGACTAATTCTGGGACCACAAAGGGTTGTGATGTCATGAAAAGGGTGAAAAACTTACTCTGCAGCCTTCAAGGGAGTGCAAGGAAAGTTGCCTTGATGCCAGGTAAAATAGAAGAAAGAAAAAAAAAAGCCTGTCCTTGGGAAGCTGTGACCACTAAACAGACCATGGGGAGTTTTATATTACTTTGGTGGTCTAAAAATATTTCAAGATGTATATTTAAAAAAAAAATCATTTCTTTTTTGAGATATTTACATACCATAAAATTCATCCCTTTAAAGTGTACAATTCAGTGAGGTTTTTTTTGTATATTCATGAAGCTATGCAATTATCATCACTATATAATTCCAGAACATTCTTGTCACCCTCCCCCAAAAAGCCCTATACCCATTAGCAGCCACTCCCCATTTGCCTCTTCCTTCTCAGTCCCTGGCAACCACTAAATCTATTTCCATTTCCATGGATTTACCTATTCTGGACATTTCATATGAATGGAATCACACAGTATGAGATCTTTTGTGTCTCACTTGTTAGCATAATGTTTTCAAGATTTATCTATGTTGTAGCATGAATCAGTACTTCATTTGTTTTTAATGGATGAATAGTGTTCCATCGTATGGCTATATACCACATTTTCTCATTCATCAGTTGATGGACATTTGGACTTTCTATTTTTTGGCTATTACGAATAATGCTGCTATGAACATCTGTGTAAAAAGTTTTTGTGTGGACGTATGTTCATTGCGGCACTGTTTACAATAGCAAAGACCTGGAACCAACCCAAATGCCCATTGATGATAGACTGGACAAGGAAAATGTGGCACATATATACCATGGAATACCATGCAGCCATAAAAAATGATAAGTTCGTGTCCTTTGTAGGGACATAGATGAATCTGGAAACCATCATTCTCAGCAAACTGAACAGAAAATCAAATACCCCATGTTCTCACTCATAGGAGGATGTTGAACAGTGAGAACACATGAACACAGGGAGGTGAGCATCACACACTGGGGTCTGTTGGGAGTGACTAGGGGAGGGACAGCGGGGGGTAGGGAGGTTGGGGAGGGATAACATGGGGAGAAATGCCAGATATAGGTGATAGGGGCTGGAGGCAGCAAACCACATTGCCATGTATGTACCTATGCAACAATCCTGCATGATCTGCACATGTACCCCAGAACCTAAAGTACAATAAAAAAAATTTTTTTTTTAAAGTTTTTGTATGGAAATATGTTTTCTATTCTTATAGGTATATTTACCTAGCAGTAGAATTCCTGGGTCATATGGTAACTGCATAAAGTGTTTGAGGAATTGCCAAAGTGTTTTCCAAAACAGCTGTACCATTTTACATTCTTATAAGCAATTTATGAGGGTTCCAGTTTCTCTGCAACCACACCAACACTTATTTTTTTGTGTCTGTCTTTTTGATTAATGTGTGTGAAGTGGTATCTCATTATGGTTATGATTTGCATTTTCCTAATGATCAGTGATATTGAACACCTCTTGTGTGTTTATTGGCCATTTGTCTGTCTTCTTTGCAGGAATGTCTACTTAAATCCTTTGTCCATTTTAAACTTGAGTTATTTGTCAATGCATGAATTGAAAATGATCCGGTAAACAAATGCAGATATTCTCTGGAGTATACTTTCATTTTTAGCTTAAAAAATTCTACCGGTCAAGCTTCATGGTCAATGAATAATTCATTGTCAAAGATAACCAACTGTACAAGGAAGTAAGACATCCTGAGCAAGAATTGGTTGAATTATAGAAACTAGAAATAAATCTACAAAAGCTTGAAAAACCAGTTATAGATTATTAAGATAACTATACTGGGTTGAGTTTAAGTAAATAAAAGACAAATTTAAAGATATGTGCAGAGATCAGGAGTCTAAAAAGTGACAGCTACGGAGCAGGTTGAAAAAAGATCTAAATGAATTTCTACCATTGAAAAATACAGCAGTAAAAACTCAAAACTCATCTTTTCATTTTAACCACAAATTAGGAAATTAAATGTACTCCACAAAGAGACTGAATGAACTGGAAGATAAATTGGAATAAATAATTCAGAATATAGCTCAAAGGCCAGAAATGGAAAATATAAAAGAAATGAAGAGACATGAAATTAGGGTGATCAGAGTGAGGAGTTATAGTGAAAAGTTCCAATAAATTAGAATTTCTATAAGAAAAGAGAGAAAAGAAATGGACGAAAACAATATTTAAAGAGTGAATGAATGACAATTTTTCAGTACTAAGGAAAGACAACAATCCATATATTCAAGAATCTCAGTGAATTTCAAGCAAGAAAAAAGTACACACTTTGAAATATCACAGTGAAATGAAGAAAACCAAAGAGAAAGAGAAAAAAATCTTAAATTACTCCAGTGGTTATGCTGGCAACTAACTTCTTTATAACAATGATGGGACAGAATACAATGGAATAAGATATTTTTTGTACTGAAGAAAATAGCTTATAATTTAGAATTCTGTACCCAGAGGAAATATCTTTAAGAATGAGTAATACAGTGATGATCAATGGCTACTAACATTGTTAAAAAATAAAAGCTGAACATTATGTATCTACAACCTATGGAGTAATCTTGCTAACGTAAAACTTAAAAATCTGTATTACATTAAGTTATAGATTGAGCTGTCATTTTACAGAAAAATAGCAGGTAGAGATTTGCTGAATGACATCATGGGAATGCAATCAGCAAAATCCTGTTATGAGAAACTCTACTGGATAAGAGACTTGGTTTCAGCATCAAAATATTCACAAGGAAACTTGTAGATTAAAGGAGATTTAAGAAATATTTAAACCTATTTCACTCAAAACAAATAAGCTATAAAAATTATAGGAAAATTGGGGAAATGTGAATACTAATAAAATGAAGAAATCGTAGATTTTCTGAAAGTGTGATGGTACTGTAGTTGCATTTAAAAAGAGATACCTTGTCTTTTATAGATATAAACTGAAATATTTACAGGTAAAATGATATCTTGATTTTTTTTCAAAATTTCTGAAAGTGAGAGGAGATTATGGAAAAAAGTTTGGCTATGAATTGATAATAATTAAAGCTACGTGATGTGTCTATGTGGATTTATTTTATATTCTCTATACTATAAACATCAGGGACATTTTCAGATCAGCGACAACTGAGAGGGTTTTCTATCAACATACCTTCACTAAAGTAAATCATAAAGGATATTAGGAAAAAGTATGTGATTGTACATGAATAGTTGGTGATGCAAGAAAGAATGAAATGGAAGGAATGTAAGAAGGAATGAAGTGGAAACTAATTGGCGAAATATGTTTGTAAATACAAATTAGCACTAAGAGTAATAATGTTTTTTGGGGTTTTAACAAGACAGAATCAAAATGTGTGCATTGATGATATCATGCCTAAGTCACACATGGGGTGGCATATAAAGGAGCTAAAAGTCTTTATTAGTACTTTTACTGTGCAACAGGAAAATATAAAAGGACTAACTTTAGACTTTGACATGTTAAATGTGCATATGAAAACAACCAGAGTAACTATTTGAAGAAAAGGCAATTGAGTGTATAAAATTTATGATGGCCTTCCAAGGCTGACCGTGTCCTAATTCCCAGACCTGTGAATGTTACCTCACATGGAAAAAATGACTTTGCAGATGTGATTTAGATTTTGAGATGGGAAGATTATCTTGGATTATGGAGTATCCAGGTAGGTCTAATGTAATTACAAGAGCCTTTATAAATGGAAGAGAGATTGTAGGAGATTCAGAGTTATAGAAGATGTGACAATGGTAGCAGGGGTCAGAGAGACTGGAAGATGCCGTCTTGTTGGCTTGAAGTGGAGGAAGGGGCCTTGAGCCAAGGAATACAGGTGACTTCTAGAAACTGGAAAAGGCAAAGGAATGAATTTTCCCATAGAACCTCCAGAAGTAGGAGCCCTGGCAACACCTTGATTTTAGCTCCATGAAACCCATTTCAGACTTAAAAATTCCAGAACTGTAAGACAGTAAGTTTATTTAAAGCCATTAAATTTGTGGTAATTTGTTATAACAGCAATTGGAAACTAATGTAATATCCAGTCTGTTGGAGGGAAAAATGAAGATCGTAAACACTCACTCAATCCAAGAAAGGATGAAAAGAAAGAAAAAGAAACAGAGAACAAATAGAACAAATAGAAAGCCCAGGATAAAATGGTAGCTTTAAATTCAAATATGTATCAGCCAGTTACCTTAAATATAAATGGAATAAATATTACAGTCAGAAGACAAAGATTGTTTATTTGGACTAAAATACTTCAACTAAATGCTATTTATAAGAGACATATCTAAAATATGAGGAGACAGGTTGGTAAACAAATGGAAAGAGTGAATGGAAAAAGATATTCCATACAAATGCTATCCAAAAGAAAGCTGCATAGCTGTCTTACTATCAGACAAAGTTGTTTTTAGGGTAAAATCATTTCTAGAAATTAAAAAGTTACCATAATGATAAGAGATTTAAATCACCAATATGTTAAAACAGTTTCAAATCTATGTGAGTAGACTAACTACAGTTAAAATACAAATGAATTCAAAGGTTGTCAGAGTGGATAATAGAACACATACTATATTGTAGTATGTAACTACATACTGCTTCTAAAAGACACCTTGAACTTAACATAGAAAGTTTGAAAAGAAAATGATGGAGAGAAGATAGAACATGCAAATATTAGCTGAAAGAAATTCTAATTATATCAGACAAAGCCAACATTAAGGCTTCTAGAAATATTAGAGATCAAAAGGGAGATTATTTAATAAACTTAAATTTGTATGCATCTCATAAATTAGAATAAAAATATGTGAAACAAATCTGAGAACTAAAAGGAGAAATAGATATATCCACAGTCATAGTTGGGGTTTTCTTTTTTCTTTTTCTTTCTTTTTTTTTTTTTTTTGAGACAGAGTCTCGTTCTGTCACCAGGCATCAGGCTGTATTGCAGTGGCGCAATCTCGGCTCACTGCAACCTTCACCTCCTGTGTTCAAGCAATTCTCCTCCCTCAGCCTCCCAAGTAGCTCGGACTACAGGCACGTGCCACCATGCCCAGCTAATTTTTGTATTTTAGTAGAGACAGGGTTTCACTATGTTGGCCAGGATGGTCTTGATCTCTTTACCTCATAATCTGCCTGCCTCAGCCTCCCAAAGTACTGGGATTACAGTTGTGAACCACCGCACCCGGCCCTTGGAGTTTTCTTTTTAGATGCATCTCTTTTGGTACCACGTAAAACAAGCAGAAAAAAAATCAATAGAGATACAGATTTTTGTCCTGCATTTTTTATTTTTCAGACAGGGCCTCACTCTGTCACCCAGGCTAGGACTATGTTTACCTAGACTATGTCAGGCCAGCAGAGACAAATAAGCCCTTCAGGAACCTCAAACAGGGAGTGATTATTAAAAATATTTTAACAACTTAGCCAGCATGAGCACTGACCACAGTATTAGAACAAAGTCATGGAGGCCTCTGCTTTCTCAGACCTTTACCTCAGGAGTACCTAGGAAGGAGTTAAAGTCACTAGGGTGCTTATAGCTTTTATCTATTGATATGGAAGTATTTAAGACTTTTCACAGTCTGTCCTTATACTAGAAGGTTCCAGCTAATGTCCTCATATCATTCCTGGCATTGGATAAAGTGCCAAGCATGAATCAGATAGGTTGTAAGTAGGATCTGATGATAATAAACATACTGATGATGCTGATGGTAGCAAACACTTATTCTTAAAACAGCCCACACACTAGTTTTGTACTTCATGTGCATTACTTTGGTTGATCATCACAGTAACTCTAAGAAGTGTTTTGGTTTTTTGTGTTTTTTTTTTAATTGAAGAAGTTGAAGGTTAGACACGTTAAGTAACAGATTTAAGGTCAAATAGCTAATAAGTGAAAGTTATAGGATTGGAACCTAAGCAGTATACTTTTAAACATTTATATTTGCTTCTCCTTGTTGCTAAAAAAGCAAACATGTAGCTGTATAGATAGCCAGCACATAGTCTGTTAATCTGATTGGTCCTGCCCTTCTGCCCATACCCTATGTAAAGAAACGTGGTATGTTAGAAAAAGTTGTGAAACTTAGGGTTTGGTTCTGAACCTAACATTATCTAGTTGCTGGACTCATTATTTTCTATGGGTAAAATTAGAAGGACTTTGATAAAATGATTTCTTAGGCCTTCTGTTAATGTTTCTGAGGCCTCTTTTTCTGTTAATGTTCCATAATTCTATTTATATATTATTTTGTTTCAGGTTTATTGAGGTATAATTGACATGTGTAGTAAGTTACGTATACTTGAAGTCTACAATTTGATGTTTTCATATATGTATGTACCATCATCACAATCATGATAATGAGTATATCTCCCCGTGAGGTTTCCTCCTGTCCCTCCAAGTCCTTCCTTCCTGTCCCTCTCTGCCCTTTATCTCCCCGCTCCTCACTGTCCTGAGGCAGCCTCTGATCTACTTTTTGTTGCTATTGATTAATTTCTGTTTTCTACAGTTTTATATAAATTGAATCAGGCAGTGGAGTTCAGCTGCAAATCAGTATTAATAAGATAGTTAGAAAAGCTAAATTAAAAATAAGACAACTGAAATATGACTTTGTTATTAATAAAGCGAATACAAGAGAATAGGGTGTATCTGTATGGCACATACCCTTTTTGTTGGCATTTTTTTGTCCAGTGTAATTACTTTGAGATTCATCCATGTTGTTGCATGTTTAATCAGTTTACTTCTTTAATGCTGAGTAGTTTCATTGAACCAGTTCGATTTCTGAATGAATTAATCTGTTGATGGATATTTGATAGTTTTCAGTTTTTGGCTGTTTTGAATAGAGCTGTTATGAACACTAGTGTACAAGTCTTTGTATAGACATATTGCTTTTTTCTTGAGTAAATATGTAGGAATGGAATGTTTGGATCATGTAGCAGGCATATGTTCAACTTTAGAAACTGTTGAACTGTTTAAAGTGGTCATGCCATTTTACAGTCCCACCAGTAAAATAAGAGAGTACTACTTGTCACATACTCATAAACATTTGGATTGGTCAATCTTTGTAATTTTATCCTTTTTAATCGATATGTATTATTATCTTTTTATAGTTTTAATTTGCACTTCCTTAATAACTAATGGTGTTGAGCATGTTTTCATGTGCTTTTTGGGTACCCGTAGTTTTTTTTTTTTGAGAAGTGTCTGTTCAGATCTTTTGCCAGTTTTTTAATTGGATTACTTTTCTTTTTATTATTAAGTTGTAATAGCTTTTTATATATGCTGGTTATATGCTGGTTATAATCCATATTTTATTGGGTGTATGATTTGCAAATATCTTCTTTTAGTCTCTGAGTGGTCTCTTCACTTACTTAATGGTGTCTTTTAAAGCACAAAGTTTCTAATTTCAGTGAAATCTGATACATCAAATCTTTCTTTGATCGCATGTGCTTTTTGCGTTGTGTCTAAAAAATTACTGCCTAACCCAGGTTTACAAAGAATTACTCATATGGTTTCTTCTAAGAGTGTTGAAGTTTTAACTCTTACATATAGGTGTGTGATCAATTTTGAGTTAGTTTTTGTACATGGGGTGAGGCAGGGATCCAAATTTTTTTTTGGTGAAAAGGGCATGTGTATATTCAGTGTCCTAGTACCATTTGTTGAAAAGACTGTTTATTTCCCTTTAATGTTTCTTGGTACCTTTGTTAAAGATCAATTGACCACAAATGTAAGGGTTTATTTCTGGGCTCTGAATTTAATTCTATTGATTTATTTGCCTTATACTAATATTACATTGTCCCTATGACTAGTTTTGTAGTAAATTTTGAAGTCTTTCAACTTTTTCTTTTATTATTTTAAAATTATTCCATTTTATCTCCTTTGTTGGCTTATAAGCTATAACTCTGTTTTCTTATTTTGGTGGTTGTGTTAGGGTTTATAGTACATACCTTTAACTTTGCACAGTCAGTCCTCTAATGATATGTTACCACATCACATATACTATAAGAACCTTATAATTATTTACTTTTATTTCTCCCTGTGGCCTTTGTGCTATTGATGTAATACATTTTAGTTTTATATATGTTACAAAACCTTTGTCACAGTGTTATTTTTTTGTCTAAGCTTTAATAAACTTGTAAAGAAATCTAAATAATAATAAATCATATATTTATACTCATGGTACACTTTATTCCTTTGTGTAGATTCATATTTCTATCAGGTATTATCCTTTGGCCTGAAGGATGTAATTTAACACTTCTTCTGGTATGGATCTGTTGGTAATATGTTCTTTCAACTTTTTATGTCTGAAGAAGTCTTTATGTCACCTCCATTTTTTGAAAGATCTCTGAGTGTCAAATTCTAGGTTGATGGGTGTTTTCTTTCAGTACATTAAAGATCTTGCTCCGTTTTTTTCTTTTTATTGTTTCCATTGAGAACTATGCTACTACTACTTTTAATTAATTAATTAGTTTTTTGAGACAGAGTCTTACTCTGTTGCCCAGGTTGGAGTGTAGTGGTGTGATCTCAGCTTATTGCAACCTCTGCCTCTCCGGTTCAAGCGATTCTCATACCTCAGCCTCCTGAATCCTAGGATTATAGGTGTGCGACACGATGTCTGGCTATATGCTGCTGTTCTTAATCTTTGCTCTGATGTACATAACATGTAACATGTATTCTTTCTCCAGGTGCTTTTAAGATTTTCTCGTCACTGTTTTGGAACAATGTTATTATGGTGTGCCTTGGTGTAGTTTTCTTCATGTTTCCTGAGCTTAGTGTTTGTGAAGGGTCTTAGATCTGCGGTTTGTAGTTACCAAGTTTGGAAAATTTTGGCCATTATGTCTTCAATATACCCTCCCCCCATCTCCAATCGTCTTTGTGAACTCCAAATTTAAGTATTTTGGGTCACTTGAAATTGTCCCATGGGTCATAGATGCTTTTTGTCATTTTGATGTTAGTCTTTTCTCTGTGTCTCATTTTAGTTAGTTTATCTTTACCTTCAAGTGCATTAATCTTTTTTTTGCAATATCTAGCCTGGTATTCATCCCATCCAGTATATTTTCCATCTCAGACATTATAGTTTTCATGTCTAGGAACTGGATTTGGGTCTTTTTTATATCTTCCATATCTCTACTTAACCTTTTGAACATAATGAGTCCAGCTGTAGCTATTTTAATGTCCTTAACTGCCTTGTCGCAATTCTAGGTTGTTTCTAATTGATTGATTTTTTTTTCCTCTTCCTTATGGGTTCTATATATTTTTTTCTGTTTGTATACCTGGTAACTTTTTTTATTGTTACCAGACATTGTGAATTTTACCTTGTATGCTGAATATTTTTGGATTTCTGTAAATATATTTTGCTTTGGGACACAGTTTTGTGTAAACAATTTGATCCCATTTCTAGTCTGATTTGTGGGGACAGGCATCATTCCTAACCTTGGTGAGGACTGGTTGTGTATGTTTTCTTGTAATTTTTTATGGTGTTTTCCCCCCAGTCTTGTGTAGCTTCCTTTTGTTTGTGCTCTGATCAGTACAATGTTGAATACTTGAGTGGGACCCACTACTGATCTCTGTAGTTCTCTGTATGTACCTCTTTATACTATAGTAGTCTGTTATGGAAATGCTCACCTAGTCTCTTCATTTCAAGAAAATCTACTGGGCTTTTCCTGGGTAAGTTCCCATGGCCTGGAAATTCCCTCAAGGGAGTAAGGTTACCTCATTTAGTTCCTATGTGTCAGTTCTTTGCTGTCTGATAGCCAATGTCTTGAAAATTGGTGTTTCATTTATTTTATTTGCTTTTCAGGTGATAGGATAAATCTGTCCCTGTTACTCCATTTTGTACAAAACAAAATGTACCCATGTGTTTTTTGACTGTCTTTCCTGTAGTGTATTACTGGGTGTTCATTTTAAACAGATTTCACATTTTATTCATATAAATTTGTCTCTCTACTACCTTCCTCCATCTTCCCCAACTCATTTTGGATGTTTCAAGGCCATCAGTGTTGAGGACTTTTCTCCTTAAAGTAGTAGTCATTTTTAACCAATTCTTTCACATTCCTGTCATGATTAACGTTAACTATGTGCAAGCTGATTGGGGTCAGAGATGTGGTTTGATGAATATATTGTGAGTTTTTATAGGAGATAGTTGTTGTACTTTGTTTCCTTATCTGCTAGGTATTTGCTGAGCTTCAACTACATTTCCAGCATCATGTAGTGTGCTGAGTGCTAAGCAGAAAGTGAGTGCAATATTGTTTTTGAACAGTTTATATTCTAATAGGGGAGATAGAACAAGAGTTCATCAAATGTTAAGAAAAATGTTAAACTTTTTTTTTAAAGACACTAGACATTTAGAGATGAGAGAATATTTGTTTGATTTGGGTGGTTAAGGAGTGTTTTACTCTGATATGCTGGGGCTGAACAGGGCCTTTGAAAATGTATACATCTCCAATTGGATATATAATCCATCTTTGTCATCAGATATTTTATAACAAATAAATATTAGAAGGTAATAATTTAAGATATACATATGTGTGTGTGTGTGTGTGTGTGTGTGTGTATGTATATATATATATACACACACACACACACACAATCTTCCTGTAAAAATAGCCACTTTCTGATTGCATTTTATTGGGACTTGAGATGTGTTGGGTAGCTGGACCATAAAATAAATATGCCTGCAAAAAAAAAAAAAAAAATAGGCCGGGCACAGTGGCTCACGCCTGTAATCTCAACACTTTGGGAGGCCAAGGTGGGCGGATCACGAGGTCAGGAATCTGACACCAGCCTGCCTAACATGGTGAAACCCCATCTCTACTAAAAAAAAAAAAAGAAAAAGAAAAAAAAGAAAATTAACCGGGCGTGGTGGCACGCGCCTGTGGTCCCAGCTACTCGGGAGGCTGAGGCGGAAGAATAGCTTGCACCCAGGAGGCGGATGTTGCAGTGAGCCGAGATTGTACCACTGCACTCCAGCCTGGTGACAGAGCAAGACTCTGTCTCAAAAAAAAAA
>PVKV010009628.1:60488-80138 GCA_004027835.1 Alouatta palliata | reverse complement strand
TTTTTTTTTTTTTTTTTTCTTTAATTTGAGACAGAGTCTTGCAGGCTGGAGTGCAGTGGCGTGATCTCTGTTCACTGCAACCTCCGCCTCCCTGGTTCAAGTCAGTCTCCTGCCTCAGCCTCCCCAGTAGCTGGGATTACAGGCACATGCCACCACCCCCGGCTAATTTTTTTTAAGTAGAGTTGGGGTTTCACCATGTTAGCCAAGATGGTCTCAATTTTCTGACCTCATGATGCACTCGCCTCAGCCTCCCAAAGTGCTGGGATTGCAGGCGTGAGCTACCATGCCCTGCCATCAATGATACAGTTTTAAACCCACACTTTAATTTTGGCTTAGAATACAAGCATCATGAAGATCATGACCCAATAAATGTTCAAAATTAGCTAAGAGAACTTATCACAAAACATACTGAGAACGCAGTCCATACACCAGGTACCTGCTACAACACCACTGTCATTATTAAAAATCTCAAGCGGCACCAACAGGGACACAGAGAGGTGAGCAGACTGGAATCGGGTTCAGAAATAACACACAGTGTCTTCAGGGATTTAATACAAAACCAAGGAGCTCTTTTAATTCAGTGTGAAAATGATGGTTTATCATCCTGATTAAAAAGAAACAAAGCTGAACTCCCACTTCACACCATATATAAAAATAAATTACAAAGAGAAGAGAAAATCTTAGAATAAAATGTTGAAAACTACATTTATACGTCTTTTATGTTACGGATACATTTATAAATTAATTTTAAATACTGTCTCTCCTTTCAAAAAAAAAATCTAACAATGAAATGAATTTTCCTGTGGACTAAAGAGAAAGAAAAGAAAGGAAAAAGGGAGACAGAGAGAGAGAGAGAAAAGAGAAAGAGAGAAAGAAAGAAAGAAGGAGGAGGAAGAAAGGAACGGAGGGAGGGAAAGGAAGGGAGAGGAAGAAAGAAAGAAAAAGAAAGAAAGACAAAGAGAGAAAGAAAGAAAGAAAAAAGAAAGAGAAAGAAAGAAAAAGAAAGAAAGAAAAAGAAAGAAAGAAAGGGAAGGAAGGAAGGAAGAAGGAAGGAAGGAAGGAAAGAGAGAGGGAAAGAGAGAGAGAGAGAAAAAGAGGGACAGAAAAGGCCTATTGCTGTGCTGTACTGGGAGGGTGCAGAATAGAAGTGCATGGATTTCCGGTCTCCCACTTCTCCCACTTCTCCCACTCCCGCCCAAAGAGAAAATGTTAGACGTTTCCGAACACTCTCCCTCAGACCTCCGTGTTAACTCCAGGGAAGAGGAGCCCGGCATGCTCAGCCCACCCCACCCTGTCTTGTCCTTTTGAGGTGCCTGTTCTCCATTTGCTCTTGGCCGAGGGTAAGCTCAGAAATGAAGTGCAGGGAGCACTAGCAGGTCGGGAGGTCCCAGCCTCAGGGACGTCTGCAGCCAGGTCTCATGCTTCTCAGACACCTGCAGACTCACTTCTCACCGCTCCTTCTCCCCCACAGGACGGTCACACCAGAGTCAGAGGACGCATCTTTCAGTGGCTTCTCTGAGAAGTGTGAGGTTTTATTTATAATTAGCTCAACTCCTCTTTCCTTTTGGAGAGAAAATATTGGCAGTTCTGCAAATCAATATCTTTTCCTTTCTAGATTGTGTTGATGAGCACCAAATTATCTCAGTTTAGTGACACATAGTTTGATAAAAGACACTTATCCCCCAAGCCCCAAGTGCGTCAGTATGACCTTAGCTTTGATTTTTCCAATGGAAGAAGTCAGCAGCATTCTGTGGAATAAATTTACCATGTCTAATCCCATAAATTCCTTTACCTTTCTCATCCTGCAGGGAGCTATAGAGCCATGAACAGAATTTTTAAATTATATTAACACAATTAAATGGGATTTTTTTAATGTCCTTGTAATCTTTCCTTTTCACAGTTAAGTTCCCTAAAACAATTTCAGCAAAATTTTTTCCAACGTGTTAAAAAATCACAGTAAATAATGAAACACAAACCCAGGGACTCACTCTCAGATTTACGTGATGCTATCATTTTGCCATAAATACTTCAGGTTGAAAAAGAGAAGAATTCTACTAAACACATCCCTCGATCTCCACCCACATTGTGACTCAAGTTAGTGAAGATGGGATCCAGACAGCTAGACCCAAAACGGTAGCTTTATTATCATAAAAGCTGGACGAGATGGCACTGCTGTAATAGGTCCCCACACAAATGGGTTTGCTAAAGCTACTGGGATTGAGCGTGGTATATCCGTCAAAGAGAATATCATTTGACCCCATAAAAATGAGCAACATGCTGATACTTCATACACATGGATAAATCTTGAACACACTCTACTCAGTGACGGAAGTCAGTTACAAAAGGCTTGATTCTATTTTTATGAAATGTCCAGAATATGCAAACCTGGACAGACAGAAGCTAGGTTGGTTGCCCAGCCCCTGGTTGTTTGAAGGTGGCATCAGAGTGGTGTCAATGAGTACAAGGTTTCTTTCCGAGGTGATGAAAATACTCTAAAGTTAGACAGTGGAGTGGTTACACAACTCTGCGAATATACTGAAATCCACCGGGTTACACGCTTTAAAGAGATGATTTTTTTGTTCCATGAATTGTGTCTCTATAAAGCTGTTATAAAAAGATTTATGGCTAAATTATTCAAGCTTGCTTATGTGTCATTCAGAAGCAGAAATATATGTACATATGGCAATTAAAATGCCTATACAAATAAATACGGATAGTTAAAGGCAATTCATGCTAGAATAGAAATGGGTTATACCACTTCTAAGTTCTGGGAATGGTAAAATAGCTTGTACTGAACTAAGCTTTCCATCGATGGAGTTATAAACTGCAGATCAATCGCAAAGACAAATATCTAGGTTGAATGAAGACGACTGCCTAAGGCACCAGGATGTGAAGTCCAAAGTCAGCAGACCTTGGATATAACTGCTGCCAACCGAAAGGAGACAGCATAGTGGATGGCAGGGTGATCTAGACATTCAGCTGCATGAAGATAAAATATTAATTTATTTCTTTTCATGGTTCTTTAAAGAAATGTACATTTAAAGCAAAATTCATGATGTGTTTTGATGTTTCTATCATATATGAAAGAAAAATATGTAACAACAAGAGCACAATAGGCAGTCAGGGCAAAGAGAAGGCTCTGGCGTTGCATGCAAAAGGCATATCATTTATTCAAGATGAACCATGGTAAATTAAGTATGAGTATTTAATTTACTCATTTACTTTTTACCTATACCTCTTTTATTTTTCTTTCAGTGCTTGCTCCTCTTGAGTCAAAGTAAAGCAGGAAAGAAAGGAAAAAGAACCAAAGTGCGTGGGAGAATGGGGAAAACAAGTAGCAAAGCGGTGCACTTAGTCCCAAACACATCCACAATTACATTAAATGTAAATGGATCAAATACACCAATTATAAATCATGGCTTGTCAGACTAGATTAAAAATGAAAGACTCGGCTACATCCTGTCTGTGAGAGGAATATTTTAAGTGGAAAGACACAGATAAAGTAAAAGTAAAGGATTAAAAAAGAGATGACATGCAGGCAAAAAGCAAAAGAAACTTGAGTGGCCTTATCGGAGGTAGCAGAGTTCAAAGGAAAGTGTTGTACAGGTGAAGACGGCCATTTCAGTGACAAATGGAAAAATCCATCAAGAAGTGGAGAAACACAAACTAAAACTTGTCCCAACGTGGGACAATAAAACAAGTCACAATACATTCAGACAGAGTCAAATCATACAGAGTATTTGTGTGAAGAAAATGGAATTAAGTTAAAAATGTGCAATGATGATATGCCTTAAAAAAGTAGCAAATATTGAGATGACACTTCTCCCTATTGACCTATAAATGAACAGAGATCTCAATCAAAATCCCAGCAATTTTTAAAAATCGTTATTGACAAATTGAAAACAAAATATGTGCAGAAACATAAAGATATTAGCATAGCTGGTGGAATTTGGGAAAATAAAATTTGGTAGTAATTATACCACCTTATTTCAAAATTTAATGCAATTATAATGGTGAAGACAGTGAGACAATCTCAAGTGAAGACCAGTAGAGGAATTGAGCAGAATAGAAACCAGAAATAGACACATGTGGTCTGTGAATTGATTTCTGGCAAAGGTGCTATTTTAAATTTTCATTTTCATCATTACTTCTAACATAGCTGGAATTAATTTTGGTATTTATTGAGAGAGAAGATTACAAGATTTCCCCCCAAACACAAATCAAATATCCCAGAGCATTTCAGTGCAAAATCCAATTTTTCACAAAAAATGATACGTATTTAATTTTAATGCATTATTTTTTCTAATTACAGAAATAAATGTTTACATTTAAAACTGTAAAAGAATGATGAAAACACGAACATCGTCTGAATTTGTGAAGTTTTGTGATATATCATAAAGCAGGCATGTTGTCTATCCCTGTCCCATTGCTGTGGGTTGGCAGGAATGGGGTGGAAAGTGGTCACTCCAGGAAGACACTCAAGGATCCGGGTGTCTCTGCTCTTGTGACTCTACTATCCCAGGGTTCTGGTGTTTCCTCTGGGCTATCTTCATCTGGCTGGCAAAAGGGGGGAAAGTAAGTATATAGGACCTCAAGATTGGTTTCTTTAGGGTCAGACCTAAAAACAGCGCACATCACTCTGCCCCAGGCCATTAGCCAGAACTCAGGCACGCACTCTGCCCATCAAAAGCAAGTCTGAGAAATACAGTCTAGCTGTGGGCTGGGAGGACATGGAAGGGCCATGGACGCATGGCAGGAACCTGAGCACTGGGCATTGTGAGAGCTTTCTCTGTGCCAGGCTCTGCTCGTGAACAAGAGCCCTCTGAGACAGCAACGGGAACCACCTGCATCACAGAAACACAAGCTGTGGCGATGATAAAGCCAGGTCAGTGTGGAGACAGAGGATATGGGGTGGACTCAGGAGACATTCAGCAGGACTTGGGAATTATCTGGACTGGCAGGGGAAGGGCACAGTGAAGGAGAAGAAGGTCCCAGAGAGACTTGACTTACACTTTTAATGTTGAAGGCCTGAGCTGTAGGTGAGGCCACAGACTGAGCTGGGGCCACATCAGGGAAACAGATGTGTGGGCTGCTGTCCTGAGACTTCTGGGCTGAGCTGAGGGTTTGCCACACTCCCCAGTGCAGTCCTGGCAGACCCTCCCACTGCCCCCTCGTGGTAGAGAATGGCAAAAAGGTGCTCAGGCTCTGAAACCAGACCTCCTGGGCACCTCCTGGGCATCGATGCCTGCGCTGCTCTTGTAGCTGGGGACTGTGCCTTGGGATGTTGCATAATCTCTCTGCATTTCAGTGTCCTCGCTCATAAAATGGGGACAGCAGTAGCTCCTCCTACATGCCAGCGCTGGGAGGCTCAGTGTTTTGAATGACGTATGTTGAACTATGCCTGATGTGGTCAGTTAGACATCATCACATTACCAGCTAGTCTCTGTCCACACCCCGTGGCACTCTACCCCTAGTGCCAGGCTTCCATGCCAGGCTTCCATGTCAGGCTTCCATGTCAGGCTTCCACGAGTTTAATCCCTGCAGTCCCACCTTCCTGGGGTGCCTCAGCCTCCTCTCACCCCTCCTCTTTCTAAGTCATTCCTCAGCATTCTGCAAGGCACAGCTCAGCTCCAGGCTCTCCAGGATGTCCTGGCTGACTGCTCCCCACTGGGATTATCCTGGGAGCTCCCAAGGCACCCTGACCTTGGGTCTCCATGGTAAGGAGCTTAAGCTGGAAGTGGATGGAGGAGGGGGGTGGAGGAGACCTCTCTGGCTTCTGGTCTTTTCCCAGCACCCTATCACCTGATGCAGAGCCTTCAGCCTCCAGCCATGGCTGCCAGCTTCCCAGTACTGATGCTGCCCTCAGGCTGAGAAGATGGCAGAGTGGAAAATTACCAGGATGCTGTCCCACCGCCATGTGAGAGGGAGCGTTTCCAAGTGTTTCCAAGCACATTTGGCTCATTTCTCCCTGTGAGAGTGAGTTAAATACCTTAAGACAGGACATGTCGTCCTCAGAGGCTGATTTGCAATTTATACAAATGTAAAAATAACTGGACAATAGCAATTTTTCCCTTGAATCTTTCTCATCTGGTAGGAAATAAAATTGTTACGTGTTATAATAAAGATTGTATTTTTGTATCTGTGGCTTTTATGAAGCGCTAACACTGATGTGGGTGAATTATTTGAGAAAATCAAAAGATAAATCTTGGAAAAATTATTAGCAGCTCTTCAAACAGACCATAGATTAAAACTCTGTGAGGTCTCTAAGTGCAGGCTGTAAGTGTTTCTTTGCTTTTATTTCTTTGTCTGTTTCCATCTTGCCTTGTTTCAAAGAGGACTGAAGGAGGGCAACTGAGCCAGACCAGGAATTTCCAGCCCCTGTGAGGATGGTCCTCTGCTTTGAAGCTGGGACAGCTTCTGTGGACTCCTGAAGGAGACACATGACCCGGACCAGGCTGGCCCTGGTGAGATGCAGGCAGATTCTCCCGCCTGTGCTCCCAACCCCAGGCAAGAGCCACTTTGGCTCATGGTCCTAGCGGGAAGCTCCCAGAGTTCCTGCCTTGTGCCCCCAGCCCCACAGGTCAGAGGGGCTCCTGATGGATCACTGAGCACATTCTCCTGCCTTCAGGAGATTGCCAGTCAGCCGTCCAGAAACAAGGGTCAGCTCCTGCACAAAACTCAACTTCCTTCTTTGAAAAGAAAACGACTTCCCATTTCCCAAAACATGATGCCCACAGTCATGGACCCCACATCTAAAGCCCCCTGCAAACCAGCCAGTTGGGCTCCCGCAACCAATTCCTTTTAGCTCTTGGCTCCAGACAAGTCTAGGTAATGAAGAGGTAGAGAGCTCTTCAGATGACAACGTCTGCTGCTCATTCCAAATTCAAGCAGAGCTACTTGGGTAGCTAAGTGAAGCCACGGTGGCATTTGTAGGCACAGAGACCCAGACCCCACATGAGTCTGCAGGACAGTGCACAGCCTTTTTATCCACATGTGGAAGGTTTACAGAAATGGGCCACTTGCAAGGCCATAAAACGGTCAGTGTAGATTTCCAGTAAGTAATTAGTCTGAGTGTGATGCGATGGACGGTGGGTCTGGAGAAGAACCCTCAGCTACCTTGATCACTAAGTTCACAGGGATCTCACCTGCTATTACAGTTCTCAAGACCACGTATGCCCCTGGTCTCTTAAAATATATTCCATATCTTGGAAAAATAACTAATGGGCACTAGGCTTAACACCTGGGTGATGAAATACTCTATCCCACAAACCTCCATGACACAGGTATACCTATATAACAAACACATGTACCCCCGAACTTAAAATAAAAGTTAAAAATATATATATATAATCCATGTTTTGCTCTCCCTTTTCAGGTCTCTAATACATAAATAAAGTTGAATCAGCAGTTTAAATATACTAAGAAAAACACTTGATTGTTTAAGAGGGAAGCATGAGCAAACTTCCAAAGACAAGACGTTTACAAACCTATACACATTTGTCAGACACAAGGAGAAGAGGAAATATCTCCAACTCATCCTACAAGGCTATGCTAATCTTGGTACTCAAACTGGAAAAAGCTAGCGTGAGCAAAGAAGCTGATAGGAAGGGGCTAGGTGTGGTGTCTCATGGCTGTAATCCCAGCACTTTGGGGGGCCAAGGCGGGCAGATCACAAGGTCAGGAGCTCGAGACCACCGTAACCAACATGGTGAAAACCCGTCTCTACTAAAAATACAAAAATTAGCTGGGCGTGGCGGCTGGCACCTGTAGTCCCAGCTACTCAGGAGGCTGAGGTAGGAAAACTGTTTGAACCCAGGAGGTGGAGGTTGCAGTGAGACGAGATCACACCACTGCATTCCAGCCTGGGTGACAAAGCAAAACTCCATCTCAATTAAAAAAAAAAAAAAAAGGACGGAAAGATTTCTTGCATAAAATTACATGGAAATGAAAATCCCAATCCCAATATTTACATGCAGTCTCCTCTCCCTTCCCTCCTTTCTTTCCTCTTCTTCATTCTCCCCTCCCTCCTCTCCTCCCATTCATTCTCCCTCCTCTTTCTCTTTTCTTCCTTTTTTCTTTCATTTTCCCTTCTCCTCCTGCTTTTCCTTCTCTGTCTTTCTCCAAGACCACATAGGGTTTATTGCAAGAATTACTTGCTTTAATATTTTAAATTGCATTGATCTAATTTACCACATTAGCATGTTAAAGTAAAAAACCCAGGTAACTATTTAAATAAATGCATATAAATGAGTTAATATAATTCAAAATCACCCCTGATCAAAAGTAAAATCAAAAATATCTTTTACCAAAGTAAATATGATTATATCAGTTAGGATCCCCAGAAGACATAGAAATTATCCTAGGTATTTCAAATGAAGGGAATTTAACAGAGAGATGATTTATTCATGTATTGGAAGGCATAAAGAAAAATTTTTAATGAGGTAATTCATATGTAATAAATTACAGGAGCAGTTGTCACCACTAGGCTAAAGTTACTTGAATTTTAATGTGGACCAAAATTTAATGTGTATGGGGAATAAATGCTAACTCACTGCTGGGGGTGGCTCAGAGGGCCTCCCCCCACCCCCACACACCCCAAATGACAGGTGCTCAGAGTTCAGGCTGGGGTCACCGTATGTGTGTGGTGTGGTATGTGATTCTCAAGAGATGGCTGATGGTGCCTTGCATGGGTCTTGGCGCTGGGAGCACTCATGAATGCTGTGCTCTGGGCTCTGGCCTCCTCTGCTGTGGAACAGGTGCTGAGAGCAAGCAGCTGGAACGAGAAAAAAGTCTCTTTTCTCCTCCTCCTGCTTTCCATGCCTCCACCCGATCCTCCCACTAGCTGGGCCCAGTTAGAAGCCAGCCAGCAAGGGAGTCTGGGAAATTTAATTTACAGGAGCTCAGCCCCGGCATCCCCAGCAGGGCGTGCAGTGGGAGGCTCTTAGCTGAGATGAACAGGTAAACACTCACCCAGGTCTCCATCAGGAGCCTGCAGAAGAGCCCCCATTTAAGAACAAAGCAGGGGAGCAAAAAAAAATCATAAATAAAAAGGAATAAGTCTTATATCACAGCTTTTAAATGACAGGTTTTTAGATAGCATGTTAAAATAAGGTTTTATATATGTATGTGTGTATATATGATATATAAATATATATACAATACTTCCCTTTACATTATATATATATAATATGTAAAGGGAAATATTTCACTTTACATTAGGTATATATAATGCTTAACATATATAATGTAAAGGGAAATGTTATAACTATTTGGAGGTATAATAATTGTCTAAATAGAACCCCCAATGTAGTCTACAAAAAATATTATTAGTGTGCATTAAGTATAGCACTGGATGTAAGATCAATAGATATAAAAACTAATGGTCTCTTTTCTGTAAATCAGCAATATTTAAGATTTTCACAACAATGTAAGGTACATAGGAAGAAATCTAACAAAATATGTGCACAACCGCCAAGAAAATTATACATTTATATTGAAAAAAAGAAACATATTGAAATACATTCCGTATTCAAAATGAGAGAGATTCAGTATACAGTGCTGTCAGATCTCCCTAAATTGAGTCATAGATGCAACGAAAATCTCAATACAGGTCCTTGTAGACATTGGTGAAACCATTCCAACATTTACAAGGAAGAACAAGGGACCAACAGAGGCCATGACTCTGGGGGATGACCTCTAGGCTCTCGAATCTATGTTCACAAACCAGGGGTGGTGTTGGTGCCAGGACAGAGAAAGAGCCTGATGGACCAGAAGAGGGAACCCAGAGAAAGAACCAGAACAGGGTGGCACTGTGACTCTACCGGGGAGGAAGAAGCACTCAGCGTGTGGCCCAGGACTTCTGCTTCTCCATGTGGACCCAAACAAAAAGGAAAGAGAAAAGATGCATTTCTGCATCCCAACTTTATCTACAATGTTGAAAATGTCGGTTATAATATTATTTGAAGAATTAAAAGAACCGGGCATGGTGCCTCATACCTACAATCTGAGCACTTTGGGAGGCTGAGGCAGGTGGATCACTTAAGCCCAGGAGTTCAAGACCAGCCTGGGCAACATGCTGAAACCCTATCTCTTAAAAGAAAAAAAATTATCTGGGTATGGTGGTGCACACCTGTAGTCCCAGCTACTACTCAGGAGGCTGAGGTGGGAGGATCGCTAAAGTCCAGGCAGTTGAGGCTGCAGTGAGCCATGTTTGTGCCACTGCACTCCAGCCTGAGTAAAAAAGTGATAACCTGTCTCAAAAAAAGAAAAAAATAAGAATTCACAGAAACAAAGCCATAATTATTTTAGAATAAAACATAGAAATACTTGGATTGCTTAAACACACAAAAGCACTAACTGTATAGCATTTTAAAAATAAAAACCAATGTTTATGAAATGACATCATTAAAAATAGAGAGAAGCCACAAAACAAAATAAGATTTTTACAGTAAATCTAACCCAGGAAGATTTAGTATCCGGAAGAGTAATATCCTATAAATCCACAAGAAAAAGACAAAGCAAGCAACAGAAAATGGAGATAATACATAAAAACACATTCCGCACAATAGGATACATTAATAACTAACAAAAATTTAAAATAATGGCCAAACTCTTTGTTCATGAAGAAATGCAAATTAAAATCACATTAAAAGTTATTTCCAGCCAGGAGTGGTGGCTCATGGCTATAATCCCAGCATTCTGGGAGGCCGAGGCAGGCATATCACGAGGTCAAGAGATCCAGACCATTCTGGCCAACACAGTGATATCCCATCTCCACTAAAAATACAAAAATTAGCTGGGTGTGGTGGCATGTACCTGTAATCCCAGCTCCTTGGGAAGCTGAGGCAGAAGGATCACTTGGACCTGGGAGGGAGAGGTTGCAGTGAGCCGAGATCTCACCGTTGTACTCCAGCCTGAGACAGAGCGAGATTCCATCTCAAAAATAAAAAAAAAAAAAAAAGTGTTTCCACCCACCAGACTAATACAAATTAAACAGGCAACAATACCAAGTGCTGGTGAGAATGTGAGTAATGGGAACTTTCACCCACTCCTGCTGGGACATGGGAATTGATAAAAATTACATTGGAAACCGTGTAAGCCCCTGCGAGGGTGTGCTGAAGATGTCCATTCCATGTGGTCAGTAATTCCATGCTTGGATACATCCCTGAGGAAAGGTGTGTCCATGAATGCCAGGCAGGGGCTGCTGGGAGAGGGTGTCTGGAGACATTTGAGGCTTCATTGCATATCTCGGTGAGGAAGAATACAAACCTGGGTAGATCTCAAAAGCAACATTGAATGAGAAGGAAAATAGCATGCAGGCATATGATACTAAGTAAACAAAGCTCCCTCATTGAAAATGTTACAATGTATCTTTTAGGGATAAACACAGATAGTTAAAATGTAATTTTTTAAAAAAGGGGAGGTGCTCCTGGTAAATACAAAAATACACAATGGGGTTTACCCTATAAAGACTTCCAGAGGGGCAGAATGGAGGGGGTGGGGTCACACGGTGACCTTCATTCTCTTCAGGTGGTAGGTGCGTTAATACCTGGTTTAATACTTTTACCAGATACATTGCTTGTGTACATAAATCAACACAGTTTTTTAAATGGAATCAATGTACAATTATGTAATGAAAAGAAACAAATGCTTAATAGTAGCTAATATTTCTGGTGCCTCTTCCCTGTACTCCAGGCTTTTCTTGTCTTTGCAAGGTCCCTAGGAGGGAGACAGTGCTGCTATTCCCATTTGACAGATGAGAAAAGTGAGGCACCAGCTAGAGCCAGTGTTGTGGCTGCTACACCATCCCATGTCCATCTGGAATAAAACGTGCTGGCGCTGAAACCAGCTGAGGTGAGGGGCCAGCTTGGAGGAGCCCTGTGCTGGCTCCGAGAAGGTCACAGCAAAGTGGCCAACACCCACTCCCTGAGGGAGCCAGAGGCCACCTGAGTGCAAAGGCAGATGCTTGGCAGCCGCGGTTCCATAGCCAGAGGTGCAGCCAGGGTTGCACAGGGACCCGATCCAGGCACCTGCAGAGCTTCGTCCTTTCTGGAGGCTCCAGGGGAAGATCCATCCCCAGCTTCTGTTAATAGCAACACCCGCTTTCCTTGGCTCCTGACTTTTTCCTTCCTCTTCAAAGCCAGCAAAGTCAATCAAGTCCTTC
Source organism: Alouatta palliata (assembly GCA_004027835.1). Taxonomy (NCBI): domain Eukaryota; kingdom Metazoa; phylum Chordata; class Mammalia; order Primates; family Atelidae; genus Alouatta; species Alouatta palliata. The sequence goes on along the minus strand of PVKV010009628.1, from coordinate 67,975 downwards.
TCACCGTGCGTGCCTCTGAAACTTTCTTCTACCTCCCTCTTCCACTGGTAAAAAGCTTGGGGGCGGTCCACTGGGCCCATCAGGTGAATCTCTTTGTCTTCAAAGCAGCTGATTAGCAAACTTAATTCCATCTGACACGTAATCGTCAGATTCACCAGGGCTGTAATGAAGGGAAAAATGCTAAGGGCAGCCAGAGAGAAAGATCGTGTTACCCACAAAGGGAAGCCCATCAGACTCACAGCAGATCTCTCAGCAGAAACCCTGCAAGCCAGAAGAGAGTGGGGGCCAATATTCAACATCCTTAAAGAAAAGAACTTTCAACCCAGAATTTCATATCCAGCCAAACTAAGCTTCATAAGTGAAGGAGAAATAAAATCCTTTACAGACAAGCAACTGCTGAGAGATTTCGTCACCACCAAACCTGCCTTACAAGAGCTCCTGAAAGGAACACTAAACATAGAAGGGAACAACCAGTACCAGCCACTCCAAAAACATACCAAATGGTAAAGACCATCGACACAGTGAAGAAACTGCATCAACTAATGGGCAAAACAGCCAGCTAGCATCAAAATGGCAGGATCGGATTCACACATAACAATATTAACCCTAAATGTAAATGGACTAAACGCCCCAATCGAAAGACACAGACAGGCAAATGGGATAAAGAGTCTTTTGCTGTTTAAAGTAATAAAAGGTGCTAGGGATTAGGGCTTGGCCATCTGGGGGTCGTCATTCTGTCTATCTCGGGTAAGCTACATCCTGTAGCAGAACTTTCTCCCGGTGTGGAAGCCCAGGTTGCACTGCTCAGCCTCAGGTGATGGCAAGTTGGGGCCTGCCCATGAGCCAGTGTACTCTTTCAGGTACCTCTGTCAGGAAGGCGGGACCCTACAGCCTGCAGAGGAACCTGTTCAGCCTGTCAGTTGTGCTGGGAAGCCTGTGGCACCTCCATGTGCCAAATTAAGATGCCCATCAGCCCTGGATATCTCACTGCATGTTCTGGGACTGGCAGCTGGGGCGTGGGGTGGCAGGGCCACCTAGGGGAGGGTGGGAATGGACACTGCCCAGCCACTGAGAGCACCCAGGGGTGTTGGGGTGAGACATGAAGAGGATGTGGCAAGGTGGTAGGGTGTGGGGAAGCACAGGCACAGAGCAAACCGGGTCTTGTTCCTTCTCAGTGCCCTGCGCCAGAGCTCAGAGCCTCACCTTGGTGAGGTCACCCCAGATGTCCATTCTGCAGCACTGCTGGCCTCCCTGTGCAACCTCCTCGCCATGTAACCTTTCCAGCGCCCCTCCCCAGCGTGGGCCCAGCTGCTGCATGATGGATCCATCCACGGGGGATGCAGGGGGGCCTGGGCCAGCCCCCACAAATGATCTCATGATAATTCAGTTCCACTGAGTGCCTAATTGCCCTCTCCTCCGTTTCTCTTTAACTAGCTCACGAGTCTTCCAAATTGGATTGTGAACTCTTTAAAAGAGAGCTGCGTTTCCCACTTGTATTCCACGCACCATTTAGCTTGGGGTCAGCCATGCAGTATGTGCGCAAAGATAACCGATCCAGAAATGGAGAAAGCCTTTCTGATTGCAGCACTGCCCGTCGGTAGCCGTGAGATCAAGGCAAGCCCCTTCCTCCTCCACTCCTCACCTCCATCATGCCTTCATGTGCAGTGTGAGGGGAGTGGGCATGCCGCCCCAGAGGACCCCTCCACTCTAACCCTGGGGGCCCCACCTTGATTGGGCCAAGCACCATCAAACTCTGGACGCTTCCTATCCAAGTTGAGGCCTGTAGCCCCACATTGTCAGCGTCCCCTGAGAGCTGTTACGTTTGCAGCCCGCCCAGCCCTGCCGAATCAGGCTCCATGTGTGAGCAACATCCCTGGGTCGCCCACACTGAGGCTTCAGAGCCCTGCGTCCCATCCCTGGAACAGTACCCATGGGACTCCATAAGAATCAGTCGAGGGCCCACTGAGTGGAGGACTCCAGGCCCTTCGCAGTGGTGGTTCTGCTTCTGGGAAGGGTCTGGATGGGTCCCTGGAGCTGCAGTAAGGACACACCACAGGCTGGGTGGCTTTCCTGCCTCACAGTTATGAAGGCAGAAGCCCAAAATCAAGGTGCCCATGAGGTCGGCTTCATCGGAAGCCCGAGAGGGAGAATCGGCTCCAGGCCTCCCTGGAGCTTCCTGGCATGCAGATACGATCACTTTCTCACGTCTCTTCTCACTGTCTTTCCTCTATGCCTATGGTTCCCTGCATTCAAATTTCCCCTTTATGGGGATACTTGTCATGTTGTCAGGGGCCCACTCGTCCCCCGTGTGACTTCCTTTAACTAATTGTGCCTGTAATGACCCTGTTTCCCAGCAAGGCCACTTTCTGAGGCCCTGGGAGTTAGGACTTTCAGGGATGAATTTCGGGGGACACAAAACCCATAGCCAGACCTCTGAATCTGTTTCAGTGACTTCCCCGTGGAATTCTGGAGCACGGCCTGGTTTGGGAACTTCTGGACCCGGAAGCTAAGGCTGTCGAGGCCTGAGTGCAGTGCATGGTGCATGGGGTACAGGTGGAGAGGGCCGCTGTGCCGGGAAGCTTGTCCCCAAGGCTCTGATCTGCAGCTCCTTCCAACGGGAGGGTGGCTTGGGTGGCCCCTTGGGGCCGGTGGCTGAGACACATCACTGACGTGGGCGGCCCCCATTGGGCTGCTGAGTGCTTTCCTCCCTTTTCTTCTCTACTGTTTTGTTCCCAGAATGTAGAGTTCCCCACAGGGCTTCCTGGGTGGCCTTTTCATGCAGGTGCCTATGTAGAAAGGCCAGCACTGTGCCTGGGCCCCACTAGGCTCTCATGGCCTTCCCGTGGCATTGGTTTCTCTCGGTGTGGGTGTGCAGCTACCTTCTCTGTGGTCTGCTTTCTTCCTCGGATGCTAATACATTTTTTAAATGCAGACTTGCCTAGAAGCTTAGCTGCCCCTGATGTAAGAAGCTCTCGCCCCTATCAAGAATGAGCCTCCTCCCTGCAGCAGAGCCAGCTGGGGTCGGGAGGCAGCAGAAGCCTGGAGCCCATGCACACCTCGGAGGTCCAGAGGCATTCACTGTGCTCTGTCACTGGGGATCTGGCACCGACAACCATGGATGGGGGCACACCCTGTGGAAGGGGGTTTCACTGTCTACGTGAGGACTGTAGGAATCAACCAGCCCCCATAAACTGCAAAGCACTCTCAGGAAAACAGTGCCCCTGACATTCCCCACCCTTGGTCATTTCCTCCTGCAAGGGGTTTGTCCCCTAATGTCTCAAGCTTCAGACTCAAAACGTGGGTTCATTCTTCTCCTAAACTCCCTAAATCCCAGCAGGGGCCAAACCCAATCGGTTCTTTGAACGAGAAAATTGTGTCAGCCCTAGGCAATACATAGCTCGACAATTCTCAGAGACCTGTGTCGAACAAACCTGCAATCTAACAAGGACCGTCAGGGTGAGTCATCCAGGCTTCCCCACCGCGTTGATCTGAACGCTGATTACTCCAGGATATGCGAATGTGGACGCTCCAGACCCCGAGCTCCTCTCTGCACTGCCTGCGCAGAAAAACTCTTCCAAGCAAGGGGGTGACTGTGGGCAGAAGAGTAGAGGGGAGAGTTCGCTGCCTGAGAAACGGGGCTTTAACATCATTCTAAAGAATAAAGAATGGCAGGGCCCATTTACAAAAGATCCTTATCTAATCACTGCAGCGGCCCTGCAGGACCATCCTTGATAATGGTTGGCTTTTCATTCATTGCAAACTGTGTGCACAGAGGGAATGAGACTTCGTTTCTGAAATAATAGTCCATAATTGAGATCTTCCATTTAGCAGACAGCCTCTCCCTCATTTAGTCAGGAACGGTGGAGTCTGACGGCTCCGCCCGGAGCTCCTCTGGGGAGTATAGACGGCTCGGATGGGTCAGTGTGAAAGGCTGGGGGCTTATAAGCTGTCAGAGTCCCCTCCACCGTGACTGAAGCACACGGTTTTAGTCAGACAGTGAGTGCACAACCCCCCAGCCACTTCTTTATCTCTGCAGGAACATCTGGAGGAGCTGGACGCCAATGCTTCAGGGTGTGGGAGGAGGTAACAAGTCCTCTCCCTTGGCTAACGTGAATTTCTGTAGTTACATAGAACTATTTATCAGCCAGGGCTGCTCTTTTGTGGTTCATAGTTAAGATCAAGCCATGTCTTCTCTAGGCAGCCCACTAATGGACGTGCACCTTGGTGAGGTCACATTCTGGGCATCCCGAGCAGAAAGGAACTGAATACAGGGCACATTGTTGGATGGGCTGGAGAAGTGGGGGCTGAGTCTGGCATTTGTATTTAGGGCGTCCCACCACAACTGCCATCAGAAGCCACCCCAGAAACCCCACTATTGCCCATGACACCCATAAAGCTGGGACTGGATACCAGAAAGCTACTTGGACTGTTCCAACCACCTCAAACATGTGATCCATGACAGCTGTTATAACCACCTCAAACACTTGTATCCCATGACGACTGTCATGACCACCTCAAACACGTGATCCCATGACAGCTGTTACGACCACCTCAAACACGTATATCCTATGACCTTGCATGTCAAAAGCAGACAGAGGAGGATGGGCTCCGTTCCACCCAAGGCCAAGTGAGAGAGGCAATTGCCAAAACTTTCTTTCCAGCTTTTTAGCTTCTGCTGGACAAGAGTGAGAGGGAGGCTGAGAGCACGATGCCACATGTCTGTACCATGCACTGCAGAGGCCAATGGCTGATCCCAGGCACAGGAGAGTGGGGTGTGGGCACATTTTCCAGTATATTATTCTAGGGTTAAGACCCTGATGACAGCACTCAAGCCCTCACCAGTGCCAGGATGAGTCAGGGCTCCCTCGAGGACTGGGGCCCCAGTTTTCTCTACTTTCCACACCCTGTGCTTCCCCAGTCATTAGGGGCTAGTTGTGACGTGCTTGTTGGGGTTGAACAAAGACCAGCAACTAATTTTACCCAGAAATTTTCAATTCTGTCTCACTTGAATCCACTCCAGTCAGTCAAGGCCTGCTCTTGGAAGGAGAAGGGGTGCATGAACATGGAGGTTGAAGGAAATCAAATCTGCCCTCTCGGACAATTGCCAAAGTAACTGCAAAACACACCCAGGGTGGAGATTTTGCTTGCAGGTGATGTGTATGTTACAGACCTTGGACAAACCTTCCCTTTTTCCAGAACACGTGGAGCACATGGGGTGCACCACGCAGAGGAGACCCTCGGGGCTCTTGGTGCAGGCCTGAGTAGCCCCTACCAGAATCACTTGAGTGACCCATCTTCTCAGCAAAATGACCACCCCGCAGCCCTGGGACCCCAGGGCCCTCGTTTGGGTCCTCAGGGTGCAAGGAATGGGCCCAGGTTCTGCAGGAGGAAGTCGGGGTGTCCCAGTGCTGACTGAATCTCGTGCTGCACCCTGGAGCATTGCTCAGGCATAGAAAAATGACGCCACATATGTGCCCACGTTCAGAACGTAATTGAAGAGAGGACCACAAAGAGAGAGTAACATCCAAGTGTGAGCCTGCCCCTCACCTCACACTGTACCCCAGGAAGCATCTCCAGTGGGTCAACACGTCCACGCAGATCTGACCTGTTCGCACATGAATCAGCTGTTCCAGGTTTTGGAAACCAAGGTGTGACTGTGAAGGAGAAGGGGAACAGCAGGGGGAACCTCACATTCTCCCCGCATTTACAAAGGGACCCCTGGAAAGGAGAGCCCAGCCCAGATATCACGACCCCTTCCACACACGACCCTCCCTCTTGTCTAGGGCCCTTTGTGGCTTTCCTCTCAGTCTGGTACACTTGATGGCACCCACGCAGCCCTCCCCACCCGTTTCACTTCGCATCTTAAGTGACGCTTACCTAGAACCACCTCCCAGGCTACATCAGGTGCCCCTTGTGTGCTCCCAAAAGACTCCCAATTTCTCCTCAAGGGGGAATCAGAGGAACAGGGAGCAGTGCCAGGGCCATGCATATATCCCACGGGAACCGACACAGCTCTGACACCCCTGCCTCCAGGCACCCACACAGCTGGCCAGTCCACAGACAGCTGCTTCTTACCCAGCCTCCCCTCCTCTGTCCTTTGAAAAGCAAATACGACCCAATTCCTCCCAGCCAGCAAACTTGCAGAACTCCACTGTCTACAAAATAAATCCTAACCAATGCCGGAATCTGAGCAACCACCTGGTCAGGAGCTTCAGTGCCCTGGGAGGTCCTCGGGCTCCAGGAGAAGAGGTATTACCTGAGTCAGGGCTGGAGCTTGGGAAACATTTGCTTGTCGACCTCTGACCCCTCCGGCTAATGCACACAGCATGTAGAGTTTTGATGCATCTTGACAAGGACTCCGTGATTGTGTGGGTCGGCCGGGAAGGGAGTGGTGGTCAGTCCCGTGGTCAGTCCCGTGGCCCGCACCACACCCACCAAGACTGCCGTCTACGTTCAGGAACGTTTTTGTTGCTAGAAGATTCACCAAATGCAGATGTGATTTTATCAAAATGCGGACCAATTCAAAGTCAGTAAGACCTGTCCCCAGTGCTTAGTTTGGGGAAAATTCTGCCCTGCATAAGATAAAAGGCCTGAATCTTTCTCAGAAGAATGACATTTTGGGTGAATTATAAGAAGAGAGTGTTCTTTTCTGTTTAAAAAGTGAAATAAACCTCCCCTGCAGCGTGTTTAGCTTTTTAAAACTGGATAGGAACCACATTCCAGCACAAAACACCCCTGCAGTTTCTTCCACGGCGGTGATTACGACGCATGTCATGGGTAGCAATGCTTAAATATTCCAATTCGACAAGTGTTTATTGTGCACCTACTATGAGTCCAATCATCTCTGGGCACAGAGTATATGAAATACTGACACTGAATGACAATGAGCTAACCAGGACAGACCCACATAAATAAGTGTTGAGTCTTCCTCTTGGAGGAGGCGAGGACTCCTGGCTCCAGGTCACTGGTAGCCGTGACTCATTCTGCCTGTGAGGAGCCTGGAGCTGCTGATGTGCAGATGGATTCTGGAGGTCTTTTCCAGAGAGGACGTCCTGGAGCTCTGAGACTACGGTGAACAGCTTCCTCCTCTCCTGTCCTCCACCCTGCATAGACATAACTACCACTCACCACTGTCCAAGTCTTCTTCATCTTCAGACCCAGGAAAGACCACACCTGTGGCTGGATCTGACCCAGGGCCTGTACCTGGAGGTGACAGGTATGCTTATCTCCAAATGCCGTCCTCGAAATGCCCTTCCCCACCGAGGCTGCAGAGAAGGCTCTGTACCTGATGCTTCCGCCTCAAGAAAGTGGAACCTCCATCGGCCTGGGGCCCTGGAGTCTGGTGTGAAAGAAAGCCCCTGCCTCTGCAGGACAAGAAATATGGGCAGACAGTGACCTCTATCCGTGTGAGTGTGTGTGTGTGCGTGTGTGTGTGTGTGTGTGTGTGTGTGTGTGTGTGTGTGTGTGTGTGTGTGTGTGTGTGTGTG
>PVKV010009628.1:0-60388 GCA_004027835.1 Alouatta palliata | reverse complement strand
ATTTTCTAGCTCTTGCTAAATGCAGGGAGATCTAAAAACAGAGAGAGAGAGAGAGGGATCAGGGATAATGGATCCAGTGGGTTTGAGTTTGTTTTTAATTGGATGTCTAAGATGTTCTTATAAAGATATGGAATTTGGTCAACCTGATTGTAGAAACGTTCTTGGAGAAAGAAAGACACCATGGCACGTGAAGGGTGCACACAATAGCCTTGCCTTGTGTTGTTCAAACTTGACACTACGGATTTTCACATTTGGTGACTCCGGAGTTCTTTTAAACCCCTTTTGTAAGAATACAAGTCAGTTACTAAGACAAAATTTCCTAGTTCGTTTGATGTTCCTGATGATTAGATTCAGTTGACAAAGTTTTGTCTGAACGATGCGTAAATGATACTTTGCCTTTCCGGGGACTCACACCCAGGTGGGCATGGTGTCTGTTTGTCCTGAGTGGATCGTGTTAATTTTGAGCACTTGGCTAAAGTGTGACCTGGTTTCTCCATTGTATAGTTGCTATTTTTAATTTTGAAAATTAGTAAATACTTGGGAGGGAGATTATTAGATTATATGAACACCCTTTTTCTCAACAAATATTCTCATATTTAGGATCCAGGATGATTCTTGCCTGAATCAGTTATTGCTGTGATGAGGACCAGTGACGGTTTTCTAACTTTGGGCATTTGTTAGTGGCTGTTCCACTCTAAGAAAAGCCCCTCCTGTCCCTCCTTGTTCCCTTGTTGGTTTATCTACGCATTTATTTGTGCGTATTTACGTCAGCGTAGCCTTGCAGGTTCCTGTCTTATTGATAGCAACGATCTGTCACTTACCGCTGGCTCTGGTGCTCACACTGTGTGGCTTTGGCTGGGGGGCTCCAAGGAGCTGGCTTCTGGGTCCCTCAGGCCTGCCCCATTGATTTCGAGGAAATACTGCATTTCTAGCACAGTCAGTTGTCTAAGGCTCTGTCTGTGCCTCCTGCTTCAGGTCCTGAACCAGCCATTTTCCTTTCTGTGAGGAAAGTCAGCACAGGGGAGAAAGGGCAAAACAGAAGAAAGTCAAGTCACAGGAGGCCAGAGTGGGGACCTCTAAACCCAGCATAGGTTACAGAAGACTACAGGGTGGCTCACTCCTCTGATCACAGCACTTTGGGAGACTGAGGCAGGAAGATCACTTCAGCCCAGGAGTTTGAGAGCAGCCTGAGCAACATAGCGAGACCCCATCTCTAGAAAAACATTAGATGGGTGTGGTGGTGTGCCTTTAGTCCCAGCTGCCTGGGAGGCTGAGGTGGGAGGATCACCTGAGCCTGGTTAAAATAATCAGGAAGAAATCCACACCAAAGTGAGGTCCTTTCTCCCTTTTCCTCTTCATTCTTTCCTTCTTCCCTCCCTCTTTTCCTCACCATTCCTCCTTCCCTCACCCTTCCTCCTTCCCTCACCCTTCCTTCCTCCCTCCCTCCCTTCCTCCCTTCCTTCCTTCCTTCCTCCCTTCCTTCCTCCCTTCCTCCCTTCCTCCTTTCTCTTTACTAACTGGGAAGCCATGTGGCTGAGTGTAGAAAGGAAATGTGGTGGCATCTGATGTTCTTTTGAAACCAGGTTGGGTGCGTATCAGTGATGTAGCTTCTGGTTGATCATTTCGGTTCCCTGAGCCTCGGTTTCCCTGTCTGTAGGACGAGGACACGAAGGACACCTACATGGTACAGGAGGGTGAGGTGCATGGGATTGGACCCTAGCCTGGTGACCTGGAACCCAGCCATTGTTATTTCCTCTGAGACCCCCTAGCTGCAGGTTGAACTGGAGGTGACCTCTGGGAACCCGCAACCGGGAAAAGAAGCCCAAGGGACCTTGGTGGGAAGGTGAGAAGGCTGGCACTGGACCCAGCCTTCCTGCTGGGCAGGGGCAGGGCTCGCTTTTCATAAGATCGTGCCTTTCTGCAACATCAACTTTTCCAGGAAATGTGCTTATATTTGCAAAATGTATCAAACAGAATAAAGCTATCTAAACAACCGTGACTCAAAGGCTTGCTTCTGACTTAAGAAAATGGAGTTCAGTTTGCAGTTTGCAAATTCTTCCCTGGAGTTAAATTTTTGAGTCACTTTGCACAATCTTGCTCTTTAGAATAGTTTTCAAAGAGCGAAAACGCCTAAAGCAAAAATTCTCAATTCCACAGCCACTTCCTTAGCTCACCCGAAGCCTGGCTCCCAAGGCAGGCAGGAGAGAGGTGAACATTCTACCCACACCCCCCTTTGAAGACATCCAGCCTCCTCTGGAAGGGACGGGAGAGGCTCCTGGGCTCCTCCTGGGGCTGGAGGAAGTGCTGGGGAGGGTGCTGGGCTGCACCATCCAGAAATACAAAAGGCTTGCCATGGACAGGGTCTGGGGAAATGAGTCTTCTTTCTTTGCTTTGCTTTGCTTTTTTTTTTTTGAAACTGAGTCTCACTCTGTTGCCCAGGCTGGAGTGCAGTGGTGTGATCTCAGCTCACTGCAACCTCCACCTCCCGGGTTCAAGCGACTCTCCTGCCTCAGCCTCCTGAGTAGCTGGGATTACAGGCATGCGCCACCACGCTCAGCTAATTTTTGTATTTTTAGTAGAGATGGGGTTTCACCACGTTGGTCAGGTTGGTCTTGAAATCCTGACCTCGTGATCCGCCCACCTCAGCCTCCCAACATGCTGGGATTGCAGGCGTGAGCCATCGTTCCTGGCCTATGTGTCCATTATTTTAAGTGTGAATGTTTAATGGCTCCTGGAGAAGGTGTGGGTAAACCCTGAGCCTCAAAGCCACCCTGAGCAGCTATGCCTGGACACCACAGGGGTGGCTTATTTCTGCCTATCCCTGCTGCCTCCCCCACCTCCTTCCTCTGTCACAGACTCCTAGGGACAGAGACAGAGAGGCATGCTCCACTTGGCATCCTCCTTTTCTGGAGCCACTTGTCTCTGCCCTGGCCCCAGTGACTGCCCCAAAGGATGGGTAAAGACTGCAAGAGAATGGGATCTCTCCGTTCCAGAAGCTGCTCCCACCTCAGCTCGGGGCTGACCTCTGTGAGAAACTGGGCCCTCCTGATCCCCAGTGCCCACTGGACACTTTCTCCATATCCACCCTCTGATCAGCTCAGCTGCCTCCAGCTGTCCTTCCCCCACAGATGCCTGCTCCGGTCTCTGGGGTGCCTGGAAACGGGAAGGTCCTTCCACTGTAGCCCTGGGCTTCCGACGTTGGCATGACCTAGTCACGTCCCACCCCACTGGTCAAGCCTGTGCTCTTGCGTTGTCTGAGATGCTGTTTGTTACAGGTTTCCCCAGTGCCTGCTTCTGCCCCAAAAGGTGCCAGGAGGCATTGGCAGAGTCCCTGCCACTCTCCTGGAGGAAGGCTGGGTGGGCTTCATGTCAACACTGGGAGAGTTCCGACAAGGTGGCCGGGCCCAGGTGCCATCCTGGGTGCTGTCCTGCACCTCTCTCGGTAAATGACACTGTGGGCCCCTCGCTCCTTCTCCAAACGCTCTTTCCTCCTGCCTTCCAGGACACCACTCCTGTCCCTTTCTCACTCCCTGCCCTCCTCAGCCTTCTGCCTGGCTCATCATCATTTTGGTGAACTTGACACCTGAGTACCTGAAGCTCAGACCTCCCCCTCCTCTTCTCTGTCCATACATGCTCAGTGCCCTGGGCAGTCTCCTCCGGTCACCTGATTTTCATGCCGCCCATCTGCAGAGACTCCCAGATGTGTAGCTCCGGCCACGCATCTTCCACTGCTCTTCCCTCCCTCCCTCCCTCCCTCCCTCCCTTCCTTTTCTCCTTCCTTCCTTCCTCCTTTCTTTCTTGTTCTTTCCTTCCTTTATTCCTCCCTCTTTCTTTCTTTTCTTCCTTTTATCTTCCTTCCTTTCTCTCTCCTTCCTTCTTTTCTTCTTCCTTCCATCCTTCCTTCCTCCCTCTCTCCTTCCTTCCTTCCCTTTCTTTCCTTCCTTCCTGCTTTCCTTCCTTCTTCCTTTCTTCCTTCTTTCCTTCCTTCTTCCTTCCTTCCTTTCTGAGTGACTATAGTTGGGACTTGTGGCTGATGTCTGAGATGGAGCCAGTCTTGTGGGACTCAGCCCTTCACCTATGGGGGCTTTGCTAATAAACTTGTGGGTAATTCCTGTCAATTGTGGGGCACCCAGTTGGTGTCTGGAGAGCTAAGAACTGGTTGTTGATGTGAATAAAAACACCATGCTTTGGTGTCAGAGTGTTCTGAGGGAAAACAGTTCCAAAGACCTGACCTGAAGGTTTTCACACCTATTTGGGGGAGGCCGGCCAGAAGGCGTGAGGGAGGAAGGTTCCTTCCCTAAGAATGTCAGCTCCCCCTCGGGAGCCTGTGGCTTGGTGGCTGTTTCCACACTCAACAGTGCCAGCAAGCAGGAGGCTGCTGCTGAATGTGCAGAAAGAAGGAAAGAGGGAGGGAGGGAAGAGGAGGAGGAGGGAGGGTCCCCTCTGCTGACCTTCCTTCTCCCGCCACCAGCCTTCACATGGAGACCCCCCAGTGAGACCATTTGTCTGAGCGTCTGACCTGACCAACCCGGCCTTTCAACCTTCTTTTGGGAGAAGTGGTACTTGGTGTACGTTTAATTTCATAATTGCGGTCTCCTATTTGTCAACGTCTCTACCTTCGGGAGGTGCGAGGAACACGTTCAGCCGGAGCCTGCCTGCTTTCAGAGCACTGCCCCAAAGTAACCTCTTGTAAAAACCCACTGTGCTACTAGGTATTGAAATTTATAGCGCTTGTACCTCTGGGAGAGGTGAAAGTGTTTACTGTTCTTTAAATAAATAAGGATGTGTGTTAAGCATTATGAGTGAGTCAGAGTTGGGGGTGAATAACAGAGTTTTAGGATTTGCAGTTGAGGAATTTTAGATTTTACTCCTTTGGGTTGGAGGCTGGCAGGAAGCATGGGTGCACAGCTGGGGTCGGGGCAGGGGGGACCCCGGTTCTGGAAGACCCGGGAAAGCCGCTCTCTGAGCAAGGCGGGGTGGGTGCCTGCAAGAACAGCCAGTGAGTCCATTTTAACTTGGTTAGAATCAAACAAAACCTACTTGCAGAGACATCTGCATGAAAACAAATAGATAACACATAAACACACACACAACAAAATCAGTAAGAAATAATAAATAAAGCTAATAAACATCAGCCCTGCCCCTCAGAAGCTGTGTGACCAGCAAAGTTTTTCATTTCTGGACCTTCAGTTTCTTTCTTTTCTTTCTTTTTCTTTTTTTTTTTATAGACGGAATCTCACTCTGTCACGAGGCTGGAGTGTAGTGGCACGATCTTGGCTCACTGCAACCTCTGCCTCCTGGGTTCAAGTGATTCTCCTGCCTCAGCTTCCTGAAAAATAGCTGGGATTACAGGCACACGTCACCACGCCCAGCTAATTTTTGTATTTTTAATAGACACAGGGTTTCGTTATGTTGGCCAGGATGGTCTCGATCTCTTGACCTCGTGATCCACCCACCTCCGCCTCCCAAAGTGTGGAGCTTCCATTTCCTCATTGGAACAACCTGGAAAAAACTTCCTGCCTCCCAGTGTTGCTGGGGGGATGTGGTTCTGCGAAGACCGGCAAGACGTCTGACAGAGGCCTGGTCGGGACCCACAAGGCGCTGCTGTGTTAGGATGACCGGGTTTTAGGAAGAACTGGTGCCTGTTTTAGAGACGGTCACAGGACACATTCAAACTCTCCGTGCAGATACTTTCTCTACTCCCAGACGTGTGGATGGAGAATGAGGGGAAAGAGGCCTGGTTGATCTCATCACGGCGGGGCACCCGTGGGCTTCCTAGGGGGACCACCTACCGCCCCTCACCACGCGTCTGTCTGATGGTGTCCGGAGGCAGGCGCTGGAGACGCCCAGGCCTTCATGGGTTCTGAACACACACTCAGGGCCTCATCCTCGGGGCTCCACACCAGCCACTGTGCTGAAGGCGAAACACTGTAAAACAAACAAGTCAAACGAGCAAAGCGCCTTCGCCGTGGCTCTAACTTCATGGATGTGCTGTCTTTCTCTGGGGCTGCAGAACTTCGCTGTCTTTCCACGCAAGGTGGGTGGCCACCGGGTGTCTGCAGGTGCCGGGGCAGACGCAGGGCAGGGCTGTTTTCACCCCAGCCTGCACCATGTCTCTGTGAACGAAGGCCCGCCCTCTCCTCATTTTCTCCGTGTTGCTTTCTCACAGCAGCTGGCCGGGGAAGCCCAGAGACAAATGGTCCCCGGGCATGAAGTGACACTGTGCTTTGTCACTGCTGTGTTCATCTCGGCCAGCTCCTCCACCGGCTTCCTCTTCACCCTGATAAGGCAGCACTTTCCAACGCTGTGCCTGTGGCCTTCTCGGGTGGACGTCCCACCGGGGGCAAGGAATTTGCTCTCTCTGGGGAGCCAAGAAGCTGCGGGAACACTGCAGAATGCCAGGAGGGAGAAAGGGCAGAGATTTCTTCCAAACACCAGCCTTCTTCACAGGAGGCAGCAGGTCCAGCCCTGCGTTAGAAATGACAGGTGGCAACACGAGCCAGAAGTGTGAGAGAAAGTCTAGAAAGAACCCCACAGGCAGGAGACCTTGACCATCGGCACCATCCCTTTCTGACAGCTTGGGAGGATGATATTCCTCCTAAATGATGGAGAAGTCCTGTGCTCCTTCAGCAAACATCCCTGGAACATTTCCTACAGGGCAGGTCTTGGGACAACCCCAGGACCACGCACATCGAAAGCTTCCACAGTGGGAGGGGAGGGGTGGGCAAAGAACATCACCAGATGGTGGTGAGCGCAGCAACTCCTTGTTGGACCGGACCCAGGGGAGCAGGATCCCCTCATCAGAGCAGACCTGAGGGAGCAACATCCCCTCGTCGTACCTGGGAGGACCCGGACCTGGGGGAGCAGCAACCCCTCATCGGACCAGACCTGGGGGAGGCGGACCTGGCAGCTGAGGTCCTGAGCTGTGTGTCATCCATCACTGTCTCCCCAATCCCATTAGCACAGTCGGGAACAGCAGGGAAATGTGTCTTGAGCAAACGGAACTAATAACTTAGACACTGTTGGAACCCAGCAGGTGCACCCAGGAGAAAGCTCAGTCACGATGCTGACCTGTCAACTTCTCAAACTCCAGAGTCTTCCTCACAGGCAGCAGCAGGGCCTGTGTCTCCCGATGGACCAGGGTCGTTGTAGTCCATGGCAACTGAGACAGGTGCTGTTGAATGCCCCCGCCTGGCACAGGGGGTGTAGACTCTGAGGAAGGTGGGGCGCCCATTCTCCATTTTCCTCTGCAACTGCTGTTTCTCAGGGACACGAAATCTCACCAGTTCCACCTTCTCCTGGCCTCCCCGGCACAGCCACTGCTCTTGTACCATTAGTGCCTTTGGAGCCTGTTGTTCCTGCTTTCGAGCTGACCTGGAGGAGATAATTACCAGCAGCACTTAGCACAGCTCCGTTCACATAGTACACTGGGATCCTTTAATGTACTGTGATATTAAACATCTGAGTACCCCAGATGGGTGTTGTCTGTCGTTAGTTAGGGTTCTCCCAGAACCATGAACGCCCACACCTTCCAAACCCAAAGCTGCACCAGTCTGACTGATATCAGAGATGTTGTGTGCTGTCGCCTTGGAAACGTTCTCCCCCACCCCACCCCCACTGCCACTCCCTGGTTTTAAGCTTAATTTTGTAAAAACATGCAATTCAGCTGGCAGGAGCTTTCAGCTTTAAATATAGAGATTGGATTAAATTAGTGTTAAAGTGGTGTTTGAATCCATAGTGCAAGAAATGAATAAAACCTGGTCATGTTACGAGACGTGGTGGAAAGCCGAGGTGGGGAGTGAGCGCGGCGTCAGACACTTGCCTCCCTGTCAGATAGTGCTCAATTTAGCCGCAGGTTTTGATGTTTCATTGGCATCTGTGCAAAGACATCTTCAAGGGGAAGAATTAGTTTGGGTTTTGTTTCAAGTCAGTCTCTGGGTTGTGCCTGCATAATTCATTTCCCATTTCGGTTGGGGCTGGAACGCCCAAGGCTGCAACTTCTTCTCCACTTCTTCGTCCCTGAGGTTTGGGCTGGCCTTGGGACATGTTTTGTTCAACAAACGGAGCAGAAAAGATGTGCAAATCCTGGCTTAGGTCTCAGGGCTGTGCCCACTTTAGTGCTTGCTTTTAGGACCCTGGGACTGCTGTCATCAGAGCAAGCCCCAGCTAGCCTGCTGGGTGATGAGGAGCTCACGGGCCAGCCACCCTCACCCCTCGAGCCCACAGCTGCACCAGCAGGGCCAGAAGCTGCCGCCTCATCCCCGTCACGTGCACTAGAGAGCCAGGACTCAGGGCACTGCCCAGCTGGTCCCAACTCAAACTGCCAGCCCACAGAACTGTGAGCAAAACACACAATTGTTGTTTTAAGACGCTCCATTTTAGGGTGCTTTATTGTACAACAAAGGCTTATTGTTACCCCATCCAACAATAGAGCATTGGATTAGCCTTGTGGCATGGAAGCAGAAGAACAAGTGTTAGTTTAGCTGTTTAACGTAGCGCACTGATGACTTCTTGAGCAGCACGGATACTTTCTGTTGGTGGAAGCCCGTGAATTTCAGGTCCTGCACTCTGCCATGTACAGTCGGCTCCTGTCTCCGCCACAGAAGTTGGCAAATTGTACCTGCAAGCCTGGTTGTCCTGGGGCCAAACACTGAGGGGCTCCAAGCTGCTCCCAGTCCTTCAGTTGGTCTGAACATTGAGTGGAAACAGACCGCAGATCCAGTTTGGGAACTCAGTCTTCCTTGTAGCAGGAATGTGTTTAGGTCACTGATGTGATGGTCCAAACAGGGTTCAGGAATTCATAAAATGACAAGCAAAATGAGCATCTCTGCACACAGCACGGGGTACGGAGCACAAGTTCAGGTTTGCTGAATGAGCAAACCACAACGGCCCTGCCACGGCCACAAGCTCAGTCCCCTGCTCAGTGCAAGTGGAAGGAAGCCACGCTGGGATCAACGCCTTCTGGGCTATGGCCTACGCGTTATGACCGTGGAGGTGCTTGTCCCAGCCTCGATTTCAGGTCACATGTTCAAGGCAGATGGCACTCTCCCGCGGTAAAGATGCACATGCAGGGGCTCAGGGAGAACAAAGTGCTGCTGGAGGTCCAAAGGCAGGAGGTGTAAACCCACGGAGCAAACTTCAAGCCAAGTTGTCCAAGGGGCTGCAAGCTTCTTCTGTCGGTCTGAACATTGAGTGGAAACGGACCACAGGAGGAGCCGAGGTATAAACCTACCAGCACCCAGGCTGGTCAGTGGGTTTCTTCTGCCCCATCCCCCTTTCCTGAGAAGCCTGTTCTCCAATATCTTTCCCAAAGTATCCAGGGGACTGGACCCGACAGAAGCTATATCCCACTGGCATGTTTCCAGAAGAATCACGATTCAGAGTCACACGAGGTATTGGAGTCCAAATAGGCATCTCAGAATGATTTGGTGAAGTGCATTCATGAAAATCCAAAATGCTTTGTCAGCATGGATGCACTGGGCTAGAGTTCAGGGGCAGCCATGGACCATCTGCCATCGGGGAGCTCGTGCCAGCTACTATGCTTCACATGACTGTTCACACATCTCAGAATAATCCAATAGCGTCGTCTGTACATTGGCCCCTAAAAGGGTGGAATGTGCTTCTTACCAACTTCTAGGAGACGTTGCAGGCTCTCCAAAACATGTTTAATTCACATGGGCAGCTCCTACATTTCAGTTATTTTTATAAGTCTAATATATTATTACCAAGTGGCAGAATAATCACGCTAATCACAGTTCGGTTGAGTTGCCAGCCTTTGTCACTAAGGCAGAAGTAACATCTTGCTAATTCTAGGTTTGATTCCAAAAAGCCTCCTGTACACCTGCTCTCTTTCAGGAAGCCCAGCTCCAGGGAAGGGGTGGTCATGTCCCCCCGCCTCAGTTTCTTAAGAGCAGTGAACCTACTGTGTGTCAGCGACGGTAGAATTTCAAACTATTTGACCAAAATCTTCTTCAGCCCATCAGAAATACTTGGCAATTTTGCATCCTCACACCTCGTCTGTATTTTCGGGAATGTATTCAGACCCAGTAATGTAAAGAAAAGCAGCCTGAATTAAGGTGAGGTTGTCTTCACAGGAGAATTCAGTGCAATATGACCTCAGAACTGTGGGTTGTCAGTACTGTGTGCAGGTCCATCTGCTTAGTGCTTGGTGGCGTGTGAGAGAGCCACTGATAACACCCATCGCAAGGCCGTGTTGTGAGAGTGAAGCCAGTTAACACAAGTGTGGCACTTAGAATATCAGCACCTTCATTAGACCTCAGTAAAATCCACCTGACGTCATCATCGTCATCTTCATCCTCTTCCTTCTCATACCATCATCATCACCAACCTCCTCCTCATCATCTTCATCACCATCTTCACCATCACTATCATCCTCCTCATCACCACGCTCCTCCTCCTCATCATCACCATCATCACCATCACCATTACCATCATCATCATCCTCCTCATCACCACACTCCTCCTCCTCATCATCACCATCATCACCATCACCATTACCATCATCATCATCACCAACCTCATCATCATCTTCATCACCATCTTTACCATCAGCATCATCCTCCTCATCACCACGCTCCTCCTCCTCATCACCATCATCACCATCACCATCTTCACCATCACCATCATCCTCCTCATCACCACGCTCCTCCTCCTCATCACCATCATCACCATATCATCCTCATTCTCCTCATCATTTGCATCACCATTCTCCTCATCATCACCATTATCATAATCGTCAGCATCATCCTCCTCTTTGTCACACCATCATCTTCAGCTTCATCATCATCATCATCCTCATGGTTTTCCTCAAGAGCAGGAGACCCTCTCCAATGCTAGCTTCCCTCTGTTCCTCCCCTGCCTGCTGACATCCTCCCAGTCACATCAAGGGATAGAATCTGATCCCCTCTCCTTGAAGCTGGGCTGACCTTAATGGCTCAGCTGACCAACAGGGTGTAGAGAAAGGGGCCTTCTGGGGATCCTGTGCCTGGGTCTCTTGGGATGCCCCCCTGGAGGAACCCAGCTTCCCCCACAGGAGAAGTCTTGGCTACAGAGCTCCAGGTGGCCATGTGAGGCTACTGCTCCAGTGAGTTCCCAGCTGAGAGCATCCACGCCCAGCCACGTGAGGAACCACCTTGGATGGCCAGTCCAGGGGTCTTTATCCATCCATCTTCATCCTGTCTTTTGGCAGCACCTGCATGCGAGCACCTGGGGCAGCCCAGAGGACTGTGAGCAGTGAGGATTCAACCGAGCTCCTGGGTGGCTCTAGCGGCTGAAAGCTGTGAGTGTGAGCTCCTGCCAGACCTGGATTCAAGACTGCTGCTGTCGCTCCCTGGCTATGTCACTTCTACTTCTTGGGCCTCGGTTTCCTCTCCTATGAAACAGAGCTATCCACGTTTGCAGGATAAAAGGACTGCTGTGAAGCTTTCCTGTGAGTGTGTGGATGGAACAAATGCACACATGCCGCTATTGCCATGGCCATCACGTTTCAGACACCAGGAGTGGGGTGAATACAGACACATGCACATGGACTGTGTCTCATTGGAGGATGGACAGTGGCCTTTCCCCAGGGTGGGGCTGGGAGGAGGGGCCAGAGAGATTTGCCAGGGGGCACAGCATTGCCCATCTAATCTAACACAGGAGGCAGATTTCTCAAAGAGGGATGGATGCATAATAGGTAGTGATTGCCTAAAATGTGCACAGCTCCACACAAACACATCCACTCCCCACTCCTTCAGTCCCCTGTGGTTTTGTTCCATGGAGGCTGAGTGGCCTCAGGGCCTCACAGCTCCACCGTGGAGGAGCTGGGATTCTGACCCTTCCTGCACACCGACGGGAGGCTGTGTCCTTCCAGGCCCTCGCTGGGCTGTCTTGAGCAGCATGGCTTCCGGGTGAGTGGGACACCCCACCCACCCCAGCCTGCTATCAGGGAAGGCTGCACAAAGGCCAGAGCACATCCCTCCTTGGAGTGAGCCCAGCAGTGCTGTGGGTGAGGGCAGCCCTTCCTGTGGCAGGTGGCAGCATCGTCCCGGGCTTTGGATCCAGAGGCCTGCAGCACCACACATGACAGAAAGGCTGATGGTGACTGGTTTTATGGTCTACACCACAGATACAAAATCAAGCAATGGCGACACCTTTTATGGCATTCACACAGCACACAGTAACTTGAGCTCCACAAAGAGTCTCCAACAGGCCGGGAGCGGTGGCTCACGCCTGTAATCCCAGCACTGTGGGGGGCCGAGGTGGGTGGATCATGAGGTCAGGAATTCGAGACCAGCCTGACCAACATGGCGAAAACTAGTCTCTACTAAAAAAAAAAAAAAAATACAAAATTAGCCGGGAGTGGTGGCATGCACCTGTAATCTCAGCTACTCAGGAGGCTGAGACAGGAGAATCGCTTGAACCTGGGAGGCAGAGGTTGCAGTGAGCCGAGATTGTTCCATTGCACTTCAGCCTGGGTGACAGAGTGAGACTCTGTCTCAAAAAAAAAAGAACACCAGAGCTTCCATCAGAGCAGGTGCCATCAGTGACCATCAACCACCCAGAAGAACTGATGTCCGTGGAAGCAGAGCCTTGCTAAGTCCCAGCCAGAGCGGCCCGGGCTCCCTGATACCCTGCTCTTGGCTCTTCTGGGAGCACAAACCAAGATGGAATCATTAACTCAGAAACTCTTCCGCTCCCACTCAGCCCCCAGGGCTGCCATGGGTCCTGGTGAGATGGACATTCAGGAACTCTTCCGCTCCCACTCAGCCCCCAAGGCTGTGATGCGTCCTGGTGAGATGGACAAGCCAAGAACGCTCCCGTGCTCTCGGCTCTGATGAGGCAGTTTTGGGGGAACTACATTTGGGGGAAGCAATTACAACCCACAGCAGTGCTAGGACAGGGTGAGATAGGTCTCCTGGGTGGTGCAGTTTGGAGGTGGGAAGAGCTTTGGGGGTGTCAGCTGGGGTGCAGGACAGGTCTTCAGGAAGGTGGTTGACACCTATACTCATGGCAGAGGATGGCATGAGAAGCCCCCATGGGGTGGCACGAGGGAACAGAGGGCATGGAGGAAGCATTGCAGGCCCGCCAGACCACGGGGCCCCACCCCATGTGGAGCGTGCTCCCTCCCGAGGCTACTCATTGCGGGAGCTTTTACACCTCACCCACAGCTCCATGCATTCTGCCTCTTTATTGACTGCTCAGGTGAGACATGAGTGCCCCTGCTCAGCTTCTCCCACACACCGTGATGGGGCCTGATGCTCCCAGCAGACCTCCACTTTCACTGCGGGTCCAGCTCTGAGAACAGATCAAGATAACATTGCATCTTTTTCCTTTACACTGCTGCTCTTCAAGGTGCTCCTTGAAGATCATAATCCTGTTTTGAGGACCGCCTCCATCCCAGACACTGTATGATTGTGTTCCTCAAGGGTTGGGGGCCACTGTGGCTGAGGGGACAGCATCAGAACAGAAGTGGGAGGCAAAGGCACCCACCTGCACCAGGACACCCTCCTGCAGAAACTGGAGTCACACTCATGCAACCTTTGGAGGCAGAATGACCACGAAGGCGTCTCCTCCTCCTCCAGGGATGCCTTTGCCTGGCCCTTCTGAAGGAAACCAAAATCAGTCCACTGTCCACCCCAAAGCTGAGAGCAAGTGCAAGAGGGCATGAGGCCTCAGGGAGCCGACGGCAAGGCAAGCCCAGGGCTGCACAGAGCAGCGGCACGCCACGGGAAGGGAAACGCCTGCTCCAGCATCATAATGTAATAAATAGGTAATTGTTGCTATAATGAAAATGCTTTTAATAATAGCAGACCCTTATATTTGTCAACCCCTGAAGTATGTTTGAGTACTGTCATAAAATGTGGGAAAATAAGGAACACTTGATTATTCATTAAACCCTAGAATGTTCCAACACCAGGATAAGTAATTTTAGGACAAATAAAATCAGCCATCCAACCCAAAATATTTCGTATGTGCAGAGGAAGTAAAGCGGGCAATTGGGTGAACTCAACCCGATTAAACAATTATGCCCAAAGGCAGAGATGTCTAAATGGAGCTCACGCCTGCCATGAAAAGATTCTTATTAATATTGTCAGCAATTTTGCTTAATAAATATTTTTGCATAAACAGAGAATTAAATGGACAAAGAGCTAATGGCTGGCGTAGAAATGCTGTGCCCTGGGTGCCGGTCCAGTATGGGAGAGAGATGGGATGTGCACCGTGGCATGGTTGGATGGCAACACCGTCACCCTCTACAGCAGAGCCGTGGGCCAAGCAGGGATGCTGACCTTGCAAGGAAAGAGTGCCGGTTCCAGACTTGAGTCTCAAACAGGAGCCGGAGCACCTGCTTCCAAGGCCCACCAAAGGGACTGCACACAGTGTGACCTCACAGTTAGACATGGGCGGGTGCGCACAGCACACATCATGCAAACACACAAATGTACCCCACACACAACAGTCACACACAGGAACCCTGTTCTTTGAGCCCAGGGGTGCAGGCCCCTGCTGCTCTGCTCTGAGGGTCTGTGGGCCATGGGCTCCCACTCACAGCAAAGCCTGGCTGGTGAAAACCAACCGGACTGCCCTTCCTTTATCTCTCAGCCCCGGGTGCCTCTTGTCGCTACATCTGGGTGAGCAGCAGGGAGGCCATCTCCACAGGAAAAAGCAGACTTCTCCTCCTGGGTCCAGGCCTGTGGCCCCAGCCATGTGCACACCCCAAGCATCAGAAGGGAGGGAGGCAGACAAGGGGGAAGCCAGGGCTGCTCCTTTTTATGGTATATTTCAACCAAAGATGGCACAGCCTGGGCACGGTGCTCATCTGGCACAGGGAGCTCTGAAGAAGGAAGTGCCTCCGTCACAGCCCACGTGCCACCGGAAGGTCCCGGTGTAACGTGTGCTCGCCTGGCAGTTCAGGCCTGGGGTGCCCTGTGAGGTGCCCAATACCATCCAGTGAGGTGGCCCTGCAACAGCTATCACACGGATGAATGCCCTGGGACATACAAAAGTTAGGTAATATCCCTAAAGCCACAGGGCTGTGAAACTAGACCAGTTAACAATTTTAGTACCTAAACAAATAATGGTTTAAATGAGAAAGGAGCTGAGTCAAGACTCAGGCTCCGATTTTCTGGATATAGAATTTAATTCTTTGTTTGTTTGTTTGTTTTGAAACAGAGTCTCGCTCCAGGCTGGAGTGTGGTGGCACGATCTCAGCTCACTGCAACCTCCACCTCCTGGGTTCAAGCGGGTGCTTCTGGAAGCTCTGCACACAGAAAGCACCGCCGGCCAGTTCTGTGCCTCAGCTTCAAGTCCTCAGCCAGCTCCCAATGCAAATCTATTGTGCACATCTCACCCTCTTTTAATTTTCCCCCAAATGCAGTCCTCCTTTCAAAAAACTCAATGACAAATGTTTTCAGCAATCATTACTAACCTCATTACATCTCAGTAATGCCACAGACCACAGCAGAATCCGCTTGCAGCACAGACTGAAATGACCTTCTTGCAAAAGAGAGAAGTGATACTCCCAAGGCTGACGAGTAATTCTGAGTGCAGTATCTGTTAACACGGTGGTCACTGTTTGTTCGTGACACCTTGAGAGATGGCAGCTGCAGCCCTGGGCAGAGCCCAGCATAGGGGAACGTGTCTATGACAAGGCTCCCCCTCGTTATTTATACATCATTCACAAATAGGCAGAGGACTTCCGGGTGGGAATGGGGAAGGAAGTCTGACAGTCTTCCCTGTCTCAAGGTCTGCAGCCCTGGGGACAATGCACGAAGAATCATGCATGAGGTCTGCATGGAGCAAGGTCCCCCAACAGCCCAGTCACTGCTTCATCCCAGACCATCGGCCGGATGCTCCTTGGTGTGCTCCTTCCCTCCCAGGAAGGGCTTGAAGTCACCTGTTGCCTGGTACACGAGCTGAGACAGTGCAATCACGGGCATTCTCACCTGGGGTGGTGCTGCTGTCCTTGTTATTGTTTTTTTTAATTGTGCTTTAGGTTCTGGAGTACACGTACTGATCATGCAGGATTGTTGCATAGGTACATACATGGCAATGTGGTTTGCTGCCTCCATCCCCCTGTCACCTGTAACTGGCATTTCTCCCCATGTTATCCCTCCTGGCCTCCCCACCCCCGCTGTCCCTCCCCAGCCCCTCCCCACCTACCCCAGTGTGTGATGTTCCCCTCCCTGTGTCCATGTGTTCTCATTGTTCAACACCGGCCTATGAGTGAGAACATGTGGTGTTTGGTTTTCTGTTCTTGTGTCAGTTTGCTGAGAATGATGGTTTGCAGATTCATCCACGTCCCTACAAAGGACACAAACTCCTCTTTTTCAATGCTGGAAGATGGTATATATGTGCCACATTTTCTTTGTCCAGTCTATCATTGATGGGCATTTGGGTTGGTTCCAGGTCTTTGCTATTGTAAACAGCGCTGCAGTGAACATACATGTGCATGTCTCCTTATAATAGAACAGGGTGTCTCGGAGGAAGGGGTTGTTCAGAGCTTCATAGGGCTGGGCTCGGGGCTCCATGTCAGAGTCAGTGTTGTGGGAACACTTGTGTTCTCCAGAAGAGGCTGCCACCAGAGTCCCATGGGTAGCTGACCCTCGGCCTGTCCCCAAGGACACATGGCCTGTCTGTTCCCAGGGTAGGATCTGGTACAGCAGGTCCTCCCAGGAAAAGGTGGGTAAGGGTCTGTGCTGCAGACACCTGCTGCCTTAGCCTGGGGCCTCTTCAGTCAGAAGCATCTGTCCTCCCTCCCGGCTGTGTCCCCTGTCTGCGGCAGGCTCAGCCCCACACTGGCACCTTCAGAAAGCCAGTGTCAGTTCTTCCTCAGTTGGTTGAGAATTCGTCAAGAGAAACAGCATAGTTAAGAATCACCCTTAAATACGAACGAGTAATAGCGTTTCCAGGAAACCTCGATTGTAAACACTCAATAAATAGGCTGGTATTTAGAAGCCAAGTAACAACAGGGCTGTGGTGAATTCAGGTGTGGACGGAGTGGAAGGCCCGGCTGATCTGCAGGCTATGCCGAGCCCCCATCTCCTCGGCTCTGCAGCTGACCCTCCCCTGTACAGGCATCCAGTCACCACAGCCTGTGTTGCAAGAATTTTAGGACGAGACATCACCCAAGCCAGAGCAGCATGTTGTAACTTCAGCAGAGGCTCATCTCAGGCAGGCAGAGCTTCCGTGCACGGGCACGCCAGGCTCCTGTGAGGAGACCTGGAGACAGCAGAAGCCCACACAAGTGCTGCCTGGTGATAGCAGATGTATGCAGGAAGCTGGAGTCACTAACATGTGAGGACCAGCATGGGGAACAGATCAGCCTCCCCTGTCTTGTCCTCCTCCTCTGGTCTGGAAGAGCATCTGGAGCCAGAGGGGATGGGGCAAGGTGATTTCTCAACAGGTGCACAGGGTCCTGCAGGTGTCCCCTGCAGCATGGCCTCAGGTGGGTCCTGAGCTTTTTTTTTTGAAACAGAGTTTTGCTCTTGTTGTCCAAGCTGGAGTACAGTGTCGTGATCTCGGCTCCCGGGTTCAAGCGATTCTCCTGCCTCAGCCTCCTGAGTAACTGGGATTACAGGCATGCACCACCACGCCCAGCTAATTTTTGTATTTTTAGAAGAGACGGGGTTTCTCCATGTTGGTCAGGCTGGTCTCCATCTCCTGACCTCAGGTGATCCACCTGCCTCAATCTCCCAAAGTGTTGGGATTACAGGCATGAGCTGCCACTCCCGGCCATGGTTCCTGAGTTTTAATTATGAAAGTCTGGTGAGCATTTTAGTGCATGGAGTTAAGAGGAGTTAGGGAGGGGCTACAGCAGTGGAGATGTAGTTCATGGTTAGTCCCAGAGCCAGGACAGAAAGGCTTCAGCTTGCTGACAAGATGGCCCAGGAACACTGAGCCCCTCAGGGAGCAGACAGCCAGACACTGCCAGGGCCTTGGGGTGAGCAGAAAAAGATTTTAGCTCTAGGGCAGCAGTAGGAAAACTGGGTGAGCACCAGGTTCTGATATAAGAGAAGAAAGGGCCCCTAAGGGGAAACCTGAACGTAAGGAGGAGATGGGTCCCGTTGCGCTTCCCTTCAAGGCAGGACCAGAAGCAGAGCTGGGAGTGACATTTTAGGGGCAACTAGGACTGGGCCAAATGAGACTCAAAGAAATCAACAGAGCAAGAGAGGCAGGAACTTAAAGAGCCAGCCCCAAGGACAGACCCCAGGGGAACAGTGTCCCCAGGAAATCACCAACAGCATCCAAGCAAAGGCACCAGAGAGCCCCTTCCAGGTGTCGGGGCGAGCTTGACAAATATCGAATTAACTCCTGATGGGGAGGGTAGGGCTTCCTGGGGACGCAATTGCCACATGCGTGGGCTGCAGATTTGCCTGATCCACAGGCACAGGCCCTGGAAAAGCGCTGGGCCCTCAGGGGACAGCAGGTGAGAGAAGGAGGGATGGGGTCCCACCTGCAACCAGGTAGGCTGAGAGGTGGGAAGCACGGGAAATGTCAGCATCGGGTGGAGAGGCTAAAAACCCAGCTGTGCTGGGGCCGGGCACGGTGGCTCACACCTGTAATCCAAGCACTTTGGGGAGGCCAAGGAGGTGGATCACGAGGTCAGGAGTTCAAGACCAGCGTGGCCAAGATGATGAAACCCCGTCTCTATTAAAATTACAAAAAAAAAAAAAAATAGCGGGGCATGGTGGTTGGTGGGTGTCTGTAATCCCAGCTACTTGGGAGGCTGAGGTAGAAACATGCTTGAACCCAGGAGGTGGAGGTTGCCGTGAGCCAAGATCACATCACAGCACTCCAGCCTGGACAACAGAGCAAGACTCCATCTTAAAAAAATTTAAAAACCAGCTGTGCTGGAATGCAGGAACCAGAACAATGGCGATGCAGGTCACTGTCCAGAAAAAAGACATGACAGCCAAGAACAGCCCTGCCGCCACCACAGAGACGTCATTTACTCAAGGCCTGCACCATTCAAAGCAGATCTACATTTGATCCAGCAAGCCCACTACTGAGTATCATTCAAAAGAGATATTTGCACAAGTATGTGTACAGCAGCACAATTCACAACTGCAAAATTGTGGAACCCAAACAATCAGTCAAGGAGTGGATAAAGAAACTGTGGTATACACATATATATACACACACAACGAAATTAACAGCATTTGCAGTGACCTGGCTGAGACTGGAGACTATTATTCTAAGTGAAGTGATTCAGGAATGGAAAATCAAACATCGTATGTTCTCACTGAGATGTGGTCGCCAAGCTCTGAGGGTGCAAAGGCAGAAGAATGACACAGTGGACCTCAGGGACTCAGGGGGAAGGATGGGAGGGGTGAGGGATAAAAGTCAACAGATACGGTGCGCTGTATACTGCTCGGGTGATGGGAGCACCAGGATCTCACAAATCTCCACTAAAGAACTTACTCATGCAACCAAGTACCACCTTTACCCCAAAACTTTCGGAAAATTTTAGCAAATAAAATAAATAAAATAAAAGTTTGATTTTTCTAAAAAACAGAAACAAAACAAACAAAGAAAAAAACAAAGACAAGGTCGGACAGCCTGTGGGAAGCGCTCCCAGCACAGGGAGTTCCCGGTGTCCTCCTCAGCATCCCAACAGGCAGGGATCTGATGAGGGGCCCTTGGCAGAGACCAACATGGGGTGGAGAAGGCCAAGGCTCGCAGCAATCTCGGCGCTCCAGGCCACAGCCAAGGCCACCGTGGACGGGGCAGCTCACCCGACAGCAAGGAGGGAGGAGAGTATCTGCAGCCAGGAGCTCCGGCTCAGTGGGAACATGGCAAATACGCATTTAATCGGTGGGGTGGAAAAGGAAGACTCCTCAAGCAAAAAGTGGAGACTGAGATCACACTGCAGACTTTAATCCACGTGGGTTCTGCCCCTCCCCAGACAGGGTAGCAGCCATGCCGTCATCATGACTTTCCTGTAGCTAGATTTATTCCAGAGGCCATGGACCTGGGGCACCTGGAGCCTACTGATCAGCATCTGATTAGGCTGAGAGTAGCATGTTCTCCCCGCTGTGTTCTCCAGCTACCCTCCGGCTCTCACACACCTATGAGCCATTTGAGCCACAATCACACAGCCCCCAGCAGACTCCAACACTGAGGGCTAGGAGCCTCAATTTGTTTGAAGGAACGTCTCTAGAGCCGGGGACTTGCTTGGTGCTTCCTACATTCTGTGGACGTGAGGCTGGCACTGGTCACTTAAAAGCAAAAGCATGGGACAGACACGGCTAGGATTAACTCAGATCAAAGATCCTGATCAGCCTTCAGGGAGAGCCAGAGGGGGTGAAAATGCAGAAGCAAGCTAGACTCTGCTCAAAAATGGCAAGAGACTCTTCCATGCAAAATGAGACTTGAAAAGGGGACGGATTTGAACTTTTCTTTCTTTGGACTTGAACTTGAAAATTTTGGGCTCAACTTTAGACAACTATTGAATATTTGGACTTAAATTTTATCCTGTGTCTTCCATGGGGGGAGATGTTTGGTAAGCATTCTATTCTGGCATGCATTTAAGCTGCTGCCATTATCCAATTGGCAGCACACACACTCATTGCATAGTCTCTGGTGATTTGCACTGAGGAGTTAAGCATCATTTGAGATGGCAAATAGCATAGGCAGTAAACTCTCAGAGGAAGGCACATGCTCGGACCAAAATGCTGTTCTGGATCCTTCTAGGCCTTCCAGAAGCAGAAAGCACACTTGCTACCGGGAACCATCCAAGGGTGCTCTAAGGAGGTAGGGGTTGAGAGTGATCTTCTAGGAGAATAAGCAGGACATCCAGGGAGAGTGTGGGGCCACTCCCCAAGGTGACATCCGCTCGAGATAGATTAAATAAATTGGTCAAGATTAAAAGATACAAAAAGACAAACTCTGCAATGAAAGAGATGACACAGCTACAATAATAAAGAAATGTGCAACAAACTTACGGATGTTAGATGAAATTAATACATTTCTTAAAAGATGAAATTTACTAAAATTTACTTCAGAAAAAAGTTATAAAATATGAAGATACCAATAATTAAGTAAAAATCTTTCCACGAAGAAAACATGGGATTCGGATCTCTTCCTTGGTGAGTTTTATCAAACATTTAAGAAGAAAATATCAACCGTACACAAACCCTTTCAGAAAATAGAACGAGTGAGAATATTTTACAACTAATTTATAAGACCAGTATTGTGATATAAAAATTAAAACATCACAAAGAAGAAAAGTAAAGATCAATATACTTTATAAGCAAAGATGGAAAAATCCTTAACGTATAATTTTAGCTAACAAAATCAAGCAAGATATGATGTAACATGGCCAGGTGCATTTTACCCCAGGAAGAGTAGTTTGGTTTAACATTTGAAAAAATCAATGAATGCAATACACCATATTAATAGAACAAAGAACAACTAGCACATGAACATCTTAATGGATGAAGAAAAAGAACTTGTCAAATTCAGCACACATTTGTGATAAAAACATTAAAAAAGACGTCTATAAAACATTTGTCCAGCATATGACCATAGCAATAAGGAAGAAGAATGAAGCCACAGAGACTGCAAAGAAAGCAGCAAAACTGCCTTTATCTGAAGAAGACATGACGCTTATATATGAAAAGTCATAAGAAGTCCAAACAAAAATGCTGGGACTAGTAAGCAAGTTTAATAAGATTAAAGATAGATTTCATTTTACACCTTAACAGCACACAATCCAGAAATGAAATCCTAAAAAGTTACATCCACAATAAAATACAAATTAATTTATACGAAAATAAACTTTGAAGGACTGTAAGACCTTTACATTGAAAACTACAAATTATGTCTGAGAAGCACTTAAGAGGACTCAGTAAGTGGCAAGGTGGGTCGCGTTTGACGGAGGTGAATGCCCAATGTACAGAGGCATTTCCACTCAGTGAGAAAACAGTCCGTGCATCCTGCACCAAAGTCCATTTTGAAGAAGCTGAAAAGCTGACTGCAAAATGCATATGGAAATAGAAAGAATCTATAATGCCTTAAACAATTTTGAAAAGAACACAGCGGCAGGATTTGCATCATCAAATTTTGAAACCTACGACAACGCTCACTAATTGAGACATGGTGGGTTTTTTTATTTCATTTATTTATTTATTTATTTATTTTGAGTTGGAGTCTTGTTCTGTCACCCAGGCTGGAGTGCAGTGGTGTGATCCCGGCTCACTGCAACCTCCACCTCCCAGGCTCAAGTGACTGGCCTGCCTCAGCCTCCCAAGTAGCTGGGACTACAGGCGTGCACTACCATGCCTGGCTAATGTTTTCGTATTTTTAGTAGAGATGGGGTTTCACCATGTTTTCCAGGCTGGTCTTGAACTCCTGACCTCAGGTGGTCAGCCCGCCTTGGCCTCCCAGAGTGCTGGGATTACAGGTGTGAGCCACCACGCCCAGCCAGACAGGATAGGATTGCCATGAGGATAGACATACAGGCCACTGGAGCAGGACCGAGAGTCAGAGATAAACTCATAGGTTTTCATGCCAATGCAATTTAATCAGTGATTACATTCAAGTGATTCTCCTGCCTCAGCCTCTCAAGTAGCTGGGATTACAGGCATGAGCCACCACACCCAGCTAATTTTTGTGTTTTTAGTAGAGATGGGATTTCGGCATGTTGATTAGGCTGGTCCCAAACTCCTGACCTCAGGTGATCCACCCGCCACGGCCTCCAAGTGGTGATGGAACAATTAAGTATCCATAGGCAGAAAAAGAGAAACACCTTAGACCCTCACCTCATATCAACATGAAAATGAACTCAATGAATCATATTCGTGATATGAAAGCGAAAACTACAAAATGTCTAGAATAACACATAGGAGATCTTAGGTTACACACAATTTTCTTAGATGTGCTACCAAAAGCATAATCCATTAAATGCAATAAAAAATTTTTTTTAAAGTATTAGTTGCCCTTTATCAAAATTAAAATCTTCTGCTCTTCAAAAGATAGACACTTCTGAGAAAATAAAAATACAAGCCACAGACTGGAAGAAATATTTGCAGTACGTGTCTGTTTAAGGACTTGCGTCTCTCAGGTTCTATGTGGATGGTCGTGAGACATGAAGCTTCAGACCTCAGCCTGAAAACGTCCTGGTCGGCCACATCCCGGGGGTGGAGAGGGAACTCTGTGCCTCTGTATCATGAATGAGCCTCCAGGTTCCTCCAGGGCAGGGTACAGGCACCAGCCCTCGGTCCACGACAAGCTTGTTTCACCAAGCTAAATGACGCAGTGCCCTCCCTCCTTAAACAACTCAGAGGATCTAGCCCTAGATCTGGGAGAGGGCTTGCCAACTTCACACAGCCGAGGGGCGGCGGAATCGAATCCACGGTGCGGCATGAGATCATCTTGGATCCAGCCCTAGGTCGCCCGCCAGGGAAAGAGAAAGTTCCAGAATCAGCAGAGAAATTTCCCTCCTGCCGCTGGAGGTTGCTGTGTACCTACCAGCTGGCAGCCTGGCCTTGTCCCCTGGCCCAGGCAAAGGTGGGGTGGGCGCCTGATTCCCAGGCCGGCCTGGACACTGAGCTCCTTCTCCTCGGGCCCCCTGCCCGGGGCCGGGCGCCCAGGGATTATCCTGCTTGCAAAAGGCCTCACGGGTGTTGTGGTTTTGGCAGTTACTGAAAAGAAAGCCTGGTTATTATTCCTGTCATGTGTTGAGAAATCTCTATAAAGTTTTACAGCAGCAAATGTAAAAGGGGTTTTTATTAGTTTAACATTCTTCCCTACCCTTCCCCCTGCCCCCACCCAGAATCTCACCCTCTGTCTCCTGCCTCCTCAGGCCCGTGGTCTCAAGACAGCTGCGGCTGGGAGCCTGGAGGTACCTGCAGGAAGCGGGAGGCCCCACCGCCTTCAAGTCCTCCCAGTTCCACCCAAGGCTTAGGCGCCTCCAAGCCTCGGGGTCTTGTCCTCCTCGCAGCTCCGACAGCAATGACAGAGCTTCCTGGCTTCCCTCGCTTACTCCACAAACGCATTGGAAGGCCTGCCGGGCCAGGGGCTGCAGGTGCTGAGACACAGAGAGGGGCAGCACAGACACTGATTTTCTGCAGGAAAAGAGAAAGAGAGAGTAACTGAGAAAACAGGTAAACATAACTACAGAGCAGGTCGGCTCCAGGGGCACACGGCCTGTGTGGTCACAGGGGAGCCAGCCTTAGGAGGGTCCACCCCTGGATCCAGGCTGTGCTGGGGCCCATCTGAGGTTGGATGAATTGGGGCATATTTCCTGCTTCCTGGGGTGCACAGGTCAGGTAGGTGGTCCCGACAGGGTGAGGCGACAGGGTAAAGGCAGAGACAGGCCTGGTTCAGGGGGATGGTGGCGCCCTCTCCAGCATAGTTGAGAGGGAAGGGCTCCCTGCAGAGGGCTGTGGGAGCAGAGAGCTACACAGATTGGGGGTGAGGAGCACACGGGGTGTTCAGGGAGAGGCCAGCCGGGGCCACATCTGCAGAGGTGAGAAGCAGGAAGGGAGCCAGATGCTCCCACGCGTGAGCACACGGAAGGAGGACAGCCAGCTAGAAGAGCTAGGAGAGTGGGGCCTCGTGGGTGGGGAGGGGCTTGGGATTTACTGGGGGAATGTGAGAAGCATCATCCAACCTTTTTTTCTTAGGGATGTCCCTCGCCGCTGCTCAGGAAATGGTAGTAGGAAGCTGTGAGCTGCAGGGGGTGCTGGACAGAGGCTGCAGCCCTATGGGTGAGGGGCCGGGCTGCTCTGGACAGGGTCAGGGAGCAGAGAGGAGACTGGGGAGGGGTGGGTATGGGGCATTCACAGGCTGGCTCCTGAAATCCACCTCACCGCCGCCAGCCCAGCTTCCAGCCCAGCTTCCTCCTGACGTGCCTGTGTGCAATTCACCTGCTGATCCAATCTGGCAGACCTGGGAGAGACTTACTGAACCCATCCGCCTCTCATCGCACCCGTCGGGTCACAGACAGACACAGCGAGGACAGGTCCTGCATCCTTTCAGTAGTGCTGACGCCCGGCCTGGGGGGAGGAATCACTGGGATAGAATCATGCCTAGAGAAAGGTTTAGTACCATGTCCTCATCCTCATCAGCCAGCAGACAACGCATTTGCTAATTATGTTTGCAGGCAGTCTGTCCTGACTCTGCCATCAGGCCAGGAAGAAAGAACGGCGGAAGGCACGTCGCCAGCAAGCAACCCCGGCCTGTCGTCAGCATCTCTCTCTGCCTAGCAGAGGGCCGGCATAATTACATTTGCTGCCTTTTAAAATATGTGGAGAGACTTCAGGCTTCATCTCCAACACAAAAAGAGCTTGGAAGTTATCACTCCTGAGCTCACAAGGAAAACAAAAAGGGAGAAAAATGAAAACCAACAACTTTACTTAGCTGGATGTGGTGGCTCATGCCTGTATTCCCAGCATTTTGAGAGGCAGAGATAGGTGGATTACTTGAACCTAGGAATCTAAGACCAGCCTAGACAACATTGTGAGATCCCATCTTTACAAAAAATATAATAATAAAATAGCCCAGATGTGGTGGCACATGCCTGCAGTCCTAGCCACTTTGGAAGCTAAGTAAGAGAACACCTTGAGCCTGGGAGATCAAGGCTGTGGTGAACTGTACTCTAGCCTAGGTGACAGGGGGAGAGCCTGAAGAAAGAAAAAAGGAGAGAAAAAGATAAAAAGAGAGAAAGATAAGCTTTACCTTGACCTATCAAAGAGTTGATATCCCAGGGCAAACTCTCACCCAGACGCCTAGAGAGAGAGACGGGCTGGTGCAGAAAGTCACAGCTGAAATCAGCTTTGCTGGTGCAAAGCGGCTGGAGCCAGGAATTTGTAGAAACACCAAACTAGTGATTGATGAATTGCTGGTGGCTGAGTGTGGACTAGCTGGGGAGTTAAAAACCCTGAGGGGACCAGGATTTTATAGAGTTTACCTCTAGGAGCCCTAGCGTCTCATGGTAAAGATCTGAAGATGCTACAAAAATGACTTCAAGCCTCAGGAAAGGAAAGGGGAAAAGTGGTCGCTTGAAAATACGCCGAGAGGGTTCTGTCCTGGGAACAAAAGTCTGCCCCCCAGGAAAGCAATTTGACAACAGCGTTACTGACCTCTGGCCTTCCTCTTTCAAGAAAGGAAGAATAAAAAGACTGCACAACACTATTAAAGGTCACAGCTCAAGAACTCAGGTCCATGAGAAATAGTGAAATTTAATCATAGCATTATATGACACTTCTGCCCCCAACAGATTACGACTGGTAGAGCTGTAAAACGTAGACTCTATTTAAGAAGGAGTTCTTAGGGAAACCTCAAAATAACAAACAGGGAACCTCAGCATCTGGCATCAGCAAACCTGAAATGCAACCCAGCTCCTTGGCAGATTCACATGAAATCTCACTCAAAAACCCTGGACCCTTTAGCTCATGTTGCCAGGGACAGCACTTCTGGCTTTCAGCAAAACATTGCAGGACATGACAGTGCACACGGAAAAGCACAGTAAGAAGACGGGGGGCAAGCACCAATACCGAACTCAGATATGGTGCAGAAGCTGGAATTATCAGACAGTGAATTTTTTTTTTTTTTTTTTTTTTTCAGATAGAGTCTCACTCTGTCACCAGGCTAGAGTACAGTGGTGCAATCTCGACTCACTATAACCTCTGCCTCCCAGGTTCAAGTGATTCTCTTGCCTCAGTCTCCTGAGTAGCTGGGATTATGGGCACACACCACCACGTCCAGCTAATTTTTGTATTTTTAGTAGAGACGGGGGGTTTCACCATGTTGATCAGGATGGTCTTGATCTCTTAACCTCATGATCCGCCCACCTCAGCCTCCCAATGTGCTGGAATTACAGGCATGTGCCACTGTGCCTGGAAGAATTTAAAATAACTGTGGCTAAAACGTTATAGGGTCTAGTGGAGAGAGTATGCAACACCCGAGAACAGGTGGGTGATGTAAGCAGAGATGAAAATTCTAAGAATCAAAAGGAAACGATAAAAATCAAAAACACTTTAACAGAAATAAAGAAGCACCTTTGATGGGCTATTGAAGTAGACTAGACAGAGTCAAAGAAGCATTCACAAGCTTGAATATGCGTCAACAAACACTTCACACACTGAAACACAAAGAGGAACATGTACAAAAACATGGCACATAATACACAAGAACCACGAGACAATTACAAAAGGAGGCGTGGGTGTGTAATGGGGATAACTAAAAGATAAAAAAGAGAGAGGTGAGGAAATAAGAATAGGAAATGTTTGAAATATTTCTGAGAATTTTCCAAAAGTAATAACAGATACCAAACCACAGATCCAGGGAGCTCAGAGAACAGTAAGCAGGATAAATACCAAAGACAGACACCTGGGCGTATTAAATTCAAGCTGCAGAAAACCTAAGACCAAAAGAAAATCTTAAAATAAATTGGAGGGGATGCAGAACACACAAACAAAAACATCACCCGAGAATGACGACAGACTTCTCATCAGAAACAATGCAAGCCGGAAGAGATTTGAGTGAAATATTTAAAGTGTTGGACGCAGAACCCACCAACTTAGATTTCTGTATTTAGCACAAATATTCTTCAAAAGGGAAGGAGAAATATTTTTCCAGACACACAAAAACTGAGTTAGTCACCAGTAGAAGTGCCCTTCAATAAATGGTAAAAGACGTTCTTCAAAGAGAAAGAAAATTATATCGGTCAGAAACACAGACTTACATTAAAAAATAAAGCACATCAGAGAAATAACGAAAGTAAAATAAAATATTCCATTTTCTTATTCTTAATTTGTTCAATAGATTACAATTAAAACTGATAATAGCTACAATTTGTTGGGTGATCATAGCATACAGATAAATGAAATGAATGACAGAGGTTTTACAAGGAGGGAGGGAAGAATTTGAAAAGTTATAAGGTAACAATATCTTCACTACCCATAACATGATGCAGCATTCTTTGAAAGTCAACTAGATTAGTTGTAAATGTATATTTTTTATGGATGTATAATTTATAAAAAGGGAAATCACTAATTTTTTAAAAAGAAATATAATTGATGTACTAATGCAAATCAGAAAATGAAATAATAGAAAATACTCAATTAAAACTGGAAAAGGCAGAGAAAGAGGGTAAGATTAAAAATAGAAGCAGATAGGCTTGGTGGCTCTTGCCTGTAATCCCAGCACCTTGGGAAACCAAGGAAAGGGGACTGCTTCAGACAAGGAGTTTGAGACCAGGGGTTTAAGATAAGTCTACACAATATAGCAAGACCCCATCTCTACAAAAAAAGTTTTTATATTAATTGGGCATGGTGGCCTGCACCTATAGTCCCAGCTACTCAGGAGGCTGAGGTGGGAGGATTACTTGATCCCAGGAGTTGGAGGCTACAGTGAGCTGTAATCA
This sequence comes from Alouatta palliata, assembly GCA_004027835.1. Lineage (NCBI taxonomy): Eukaryota > Metazoa > Chordata > Mammalia > Primates > Atelidae > Alouatta > Alouatta palliata. Next base: position 32,016 of record PVKV010009628.1, on the reverse strand, counting down.
TGCCAGTGCATTCCAGTCTGGGTGACAGAGAGAGACCTCCAGAAAAGAAGGAAGGAAGGGAGGGAGGAAGAGAAGAAGGGAGGAAGGGAGAAGAAAGAAAGAAAAGAAAGGAAAGGAAAGAGAAAAAAAAGAAAGAAAAAGAAAGAGAGAAAGAAAGAAAGAGAAGCAGCCATTCTTTTATTCCTTTACTTTCTTAATATATTTGCTTAAAATAAATAAATAAATCAGATACTACTGGAGCAGATTTAGAAAATCCAAAAACCCAACTATATGTTAGCTACAAGAAACATATTTTAAATGTAAAGGCACATATATTACAAGTGAAAGGATGGAGAAAGATGTACCATGCTTCTAAAACTGGTCAAAATACAGCTTGGGTAGCTATATTAATTTGGGGCAAAGCAGACTTTAGTACAGGAAAAAAAATTATGAATAAAGACAGCCATTGCATAATGATAAAGGGGTTTGTCCTTCACAAATCCGTTGGAATCCTTGATGTGTATACCCCTAACAACAGAGCATCCAAATACAAGAGGCAATACCCAAAGAACTGCAATGAGAAATAGAGAAATCCCCTATTAAAGTTGGAGACTTCAACACCCCTCTCTCAGTAACTGACAGATCCAGCAGACACAAAATCATAAGGACATAGTTGAACTAAACAGCATTATCAATCAACTGGATCTAATTGACATTTATAGAAGACTTCACCCAACAACAGCTAAATACACATTCTTCTCGAGCACACATGGGACATTAACTAAGCTAGACATTTGGAGCCATAAAACACACCTTAGCAAATTTGAAAGAATATAAATCACAGAAAGTATGCTTTCAGACCACCATGGAACTAAACTAGAAATCAGTAACAAAAGCTAGCTGGAAAATATCAAAATATTTGGAGATTAAATAACACACTGCTAAATGACACATGAGTCAAAGAAATCTCAAGAGAAATTATAAAATATTTTGAGGAAAATAAAAATATGACCTATCAAAGTCTGTGAGATGTAATGAAGGCAACACTTAGAGGGAAATTTATAGCACTGAATGCATACATTATCAAAGATCACAAATCAATATTCTAAGTTTCCACTTTAAGAAGCTCCAAAAAGAAGAGCAAATTAAAATAAGCAAAAGAAAATAATTCAGATTAGAGCAGAAATCAATGAAATCTAAAACTGAAAATCAAGAGAGAAAAATCAATGACATTAAAAGCTGGTTCTTTGACAAGATCAATAAGAATGATAAACCTCCAGCCTGGCTAACTAAGAAATAAAGAAAGGCAAATTACTTATCTCAGAGATGAAAGAAAGGGCATCACTGCTGATCCCGTGGACATTAAAAAGATACTAAAGAAATGTTATGAACAGCTCTGTGCCCACTACTAGTTGCCAACTCTAGTTCTTTACCACTGCTCTTCAATAGTATAGTCAAGTCCTAGCTAATGCAATAAGACAAGAAAAAATGAAAGATATACAGACTGGGAAAGAAGAAATAAAATGGTGCTTGTTTACACATGACAGATTGCTTCTACAGAACATTCTAAACACACACACACACACACACACACCACACACACCTCTCAGAACTCATGATCAATAAAGCAAAGTTGCAAGGTACAAAGTCAATATACAGAAGGCAGTTGCTTTCCTATACCTGCTGTCTACAAGCAATGAACAATTGGAATTTGAAATTAAAAGCACATCATTTCCATTTGCACCCCCAAAGTGAAATACTTAACTATAAATCTAACAAAATGTGTACAGGATTATGGGAGGAAAGGAAACTCTTATGAAATAAAACAAGAAGATTAGAAGAAATAGATGTTCCATTTTCATAGATAAAAGGCCCTCGTATCGTTAATGATGTAGGAGGCAGGACTCAACTCCAGAGGCAGGGCTTGGACTCTGGACCAGACTGAAGACTGGCTGAAACAAGGAAGAAGTGAAAGCACCTCTTCATAAGACACGCCCACCAGCGCCATGTCAGTTTACCATTGCCATGGCAACACCCAAACACACTGCCCCTTTTCTTGACAATGGCCTGACAACCTGGCAGTTACCACCCTTTTTCTAGAAATGTCTGCATAATCTACTCCTTAATTTTGCATCTAACTCAAAGTGTATATAACTTTGCCTGTGGCACTGCCTCTGAACTACTGTGCTGGGCACACTGTGTAAGGGGTAGCACTGCTCTGCAAGGATCTATACCCCTGCTGCTGCCTCAATAAAAGTCGCTGTTTAATACCACCGGCTTGCCCTTGAATCCTTTCCTGGGCAAAGCCAAGAACCCTCTCAGGCTAAGCCCCAGTTTTGGGGCTCTCCTGCCTTGCATCGGTACAATGTCAATTTTTCTCACATTGATATCCAGAGTCAGTGCAATCCCAATCAAAATCCTAGTATGTTATTTTGTGGATATCGAGAAACCGATTCTGAATTTTACAAAGAAAGGCAAAGACCTAGAAGGGTCAACACATTACTGAAAAAATAACAACAAAGCCGGGAGACTGATACTACCCAACTTCAAGACAAGCTGTAAAGCTGCAGTAATCAAAAGAGCATGGTATTAGAGAAGAACAGACCCGTAGATCAGTGGAGCAGAACAGGTTGCTCAGAAACAGGCCCACACAAATATGGCTGACCTTTGGCAAAGACGCAAAGGCAGTTCAGTAAGAATGGCTGCTCTTTTCAGTGAGTTGCTGGAGTAATTGGGCACCTACATGCAAAAAAAAAAATGAATTTGGACACAGACCTACATCATTCACAAATGTTAACTCAACATGGATAGTAGATCTATGTGGAAAACACAAAACTGAAACTTCTAGAAGATACCATAGGAGAAAATCCAGGGAACCCTTGGCTTGGAGATGACTTTTAAGATAGAATGCCAAAAGTACGATTTAGGAAAGAGAAATTGTTATGTTGGATTTCATTGAAATTTGAAACTTCGACTCTGAAAAGCACTGTTTAGAGAATGAAAAGACACGCCACAGACTTGGAAACCATTGTTGCAAAACATGTGTCAGATAAAGGACTTATATTTAAAATATACAAAGAAATTGTTTCACTCAATTTCCCAAAGTCCCTAAACTCAACAATAAGCAAACAAACCCAATTTTAAAATGAACAAAAGACCTGAACAGACAGACATCTTACCGTAGGAGATACACAGCTGGCAAATAAGCACGTAGGGAGAGGCTCAATAGCGTATGCCATTAGAAACAACAACGAGACGCTACTACACACCTATTAGAAGGACTAAAACACTGACAATAGCAAATGCTGGTGAAGACGTGGAGTAAGAGGAACTTGCATTCTTTGCTGATGAGATGCGAAGCGGTAACAGCTGCTCTGGAAGAAAGTTTAGCAGTTCCTCACAAAGGTAAATAGACTCCACACGTACTCCTACTGCACACTATCATCATCGTGTCTTTAGAAAAACAAAAGCTTCACATAACTATCTACAGCAGTTTTATTCACAATTGCCAAAACCTGGAAGCAGCTAAGATGTCCTTCAATAGATGAATGGATACAGCCTTACATTGGAATCTTATTCAGTGATTAAAAACAAATGAGCTATCAAACCATGGAAGGGCATGGCCAAATGTTAAATGCACATTGCTAAGTGCAGTCAGTCACTCTGAAAAGGCTGCACGCCGCATGATCTCAATTATATGACATTCTGAGTAAGGAAAGCAATGCAGATAGTAATAGTTCAGCGGGAGTCAGAAATCTGAGCTACAGCGAGGAGTGGTGAGTAGGTGGAGCTCGGGGGATTTTTGGTGTGGTGAAATTGTTCTGAATCACAGCAATGGAGGTAGCTGCCTTTATGCATTTGTTAAAGCCCAGAGAACTTCACCTACTGCCTGGAGTGAACCTGAATGTAAACTATGGGCTTTCATGAATTATAATGTATCAATACTGGTTTATTAATAGTGACAAATGTAGCACACGAATGCAAGACTTTAATAATAGAGAAAAGTAGAGGCACATGTGGGAACTCTGTACTTTCTGTTCGATATCTCTGCAAATCTAAAAAAACGAAGTCTATTAATGAAAAACATATATACTGAGAAACTGTGTCAGGTTTACAAACATGAAGCAGTTTAAACAGTCACAGCCACTACTTTTAAGGATTCGCTGTCTGGTGTGAGAGTATATTATACATCAGCCTTCATGGGGACGTCAAGAAGGGCCTGAGATGGGCAGTGCTCAGGATGAAACAGCTCCCTGAGAGAGAGGGGCCAGGAAAGGTTTCTGTCAACTGTAAAATGTTGTGAAAATACAAGCCAGTTACTACACTGGGGTTGCTGTGGCTCCTGCGACATCTCACTTATCAGATTTTGATATTTACATGACTCAGCTCTACAGCTTTCTTTACCCTCCCTCCCAGAGCCCAGGAAAGCAGGGAACTGGGATTTTCTTCTAGGTGCTGTGGAAACCACTGGGTAATTGTCATCAGGGGAGTTTGAAATATTATTCTGGCTGCTGTATGGTAAAGGGATTGAGGAGCAAGAGGAGAAGGAAACTCGAAGGCCAAGTCTGTGGTGAAGTAAGAATAATGGCCCAGGCACAGTGGCTCACACCTGTAATCCCAGCACTTCGGGAGGCTGAGGTGGGCGGATCACCTGAGGTTGGGAGTTTGAGATCAGCCTGACCAACATGGAGAAACCCCATCTCTTCTAAAAATACAAAATTAGCCGGGCGTGGTGGCACACACCTGTAATCCCAGCTACTCAGGAGGCTGAGGCAGGAGAATCGCTTGAACCCAGGAGGCGGAGGTTTATGTGAGCTAAGATCACACCATTGCACACCAGCCTGGGCAACAAGAGCAAAACTCTGTCTCAAAAAAAAAAAAAAACAAAGAAAGAAAAGAAAAAGAAAAGAATAATGGTGACTGGGGCTAAAATGCCAGCAATGGAGACAAAGGGAGGAAAGCAGAGAGACTGAAGATGGATTGTGCAGGAAAAGTCAGCTTGCCAGGTCAAATAACTGCATAGGCCATCTGAAGGACAGAGAATTCAGTGAGCATGCCTAGATTTCTGGCTTGAACAGCTGCAAAATGATGAGGTTTATCAATCCGGGAAGACAAGCATTAAAAAAAATAAAAAGCATGGGTTAACAAAAATTGAATTTCTGTGTTGCCTGTGTGAAGCCTGAGCCGCACGTCTTACACGTACGTGGAGATGCTGCCAGCTGCTTGAGGCAGAATTACAGATGTTGACAAAGAACTTTGAGGCACTTCAACCTTTAAATGTCAATTAAAAGAAGATCCAGCAAAGTGGGTGCAATGAGAGAAGATAAACCAGGAGACCTGATAGAAAATCCAAAAGGAAAACGGCGGAAAAGAAGGAAGGGTCAACTGGATCCAATCCTGCTGTGGGATCCTGGGTGATAAGATCAATGACTAATGGACTTGGCGATGAGAGAAATTGCCAGAGATTTTCTCAAGATCAGCGTTGTGAGGTGGAGGGGACAGATGGCCAGAGGGAGAGAAATCTGGGCAGAGCAACGGGAAACGGATGGAGGCTGAGTGAAAGGTGAACTAGGCAGAGACGCATCACTGTGGGGAGCGATGGATGATGGGGTGGTTGGGTGCACGGATACACAGATAAACTGAGGGAAGTGATTAATCAATCACGTGATAAATTTATAACGGAGGAAATGCGTTGATTAAAGATGGTGCTGGATGAGGCATGATGAAGGAGAAGTGAAGGAACCTGATGTTATGAGCTGGATATCATTAGGTCCGGTGGAAAAGTGGCATTAGGAAAACCATAAATGAGCTGCTTCTGAGGTGGGGGCAGACTTAGTTCAATGGTGGGAAAGAAAGTGGATTTTAGGACCACCGACACTCACGTGGCATAATTTAAACATTTATGGATTCTTAAGGGCTGTTTCCATTAAAGCAACAGAAATGCAACTCAGACTCGATTAGCAAAACAGGGAATTTATTGTTTTGAATAACTGAGGCGTCTCGAGGTCAGACTGATCTTCTGGAACCACCAGACCCAGACTTCCAGGCGTCCTTGGGTGCTCCTGCTCTGCCTTCCTGAAAACTGACTTCATATACAGAAAAAATTCTAACAGGGATGACTTTTCCCACAGTGGGGCCAAATTGGCTCTTACTGGGCAAAAATCTTAGCTATTAAAATGGTTTTGAGACCCCACAAGGGGCCCCAGCAGATTAAAATATATATATATATATATATATATATATATATATATGCTAATTATATATGTGCTATTAAAACCTCATGCTGTAGGAAGGGATGACTGTAGTAAAATGGTCTAAAATCACTTCATGTGTCAATCATAAGAAAAGTTTGAGACACATCAATATATGGACGGGCTTTCCCACAGGTGACAACAAGATTATATCCTTCCAGGGAATCAAGTTCAGATAGAAGGCAACACCCCTTCCTATTGGTCCAGTCCAAAGTCCTTGCGCTGCCTTTCAGCCAGCAGGTTTGATCCTGGGTCTGGCACTGTGGCTCTGAGTAGCCAGGACTCAGGCATATGACCACGCTGGGGCTTTGCAGAAGGCGTCAATCTCACCTGAACAAACAGAGGGAGCATATCTCCCCTCAAAAAACTGATGAAGGTGGGAGGGGGAAAATGATTTGAAGTGGGTACAGACCAACAGATGTGTGTCCCGGAATGGCCTCATGCTGGTTAGGGAGGGTGGAAGCCTGTGATATGGGGAAGGCTGTCTGCAAATTAATGCTGTAGCTCAACCTCTGGCCAGTGAAACGTGTGCAGAACTGATGTGTATCAGCTCTGGACAAAGCTTTTCAGGGCCTTCATGCTCTGTCTCCTGTGGCACTGCTGTTGAAAGCACAGGGGGAGATGGCTCTTCTGTGAACCTGAGTCTCTGAGTCTCATGGCCCCTGACCATGTGCTCAGTGAGAAGCAAGCTGGGTTCAGCCACTGGCACGTGGGTACTTTTGTTATCACGGCATAACCAGGTCTGTACTGACAGTTACACTTGGAAACAAGTTTAAGGTACTAGAGAGTCAGAACTTTGCTTTATGGCTCATGATCTAATTAAGTGAGTTAGCAAACACAAGGAGTATAGAAAAATGGAGCAATAATGGTTACGTAGAAGTCTGCCTCTAACACACGCTCATTCATCATTCACGGCTGAATTCTTTTTGATTACCTCACTTAGTAAATGTCCCCGGGCATTGCTCAAGTGAGAACCATGTACTATAGATGCTGTGATTTCATTCCCAGTGTTTGTTCTGAGCACCCTCTGGGTGTCAGATTCTGGGGAAGTTACACGGTCAGTCCACAAATCTTTATCAAGATGTATTATGGGTCAGGTAATGAGCTAGACTCTAAGAATAAAGTGTGAAACAAAGACTTACTGAATAAGCGAAGAGCCGTATAAGCCTGATGACGCGGATTTTGATGTAAAACAGCAAGCTTTTTCTGCATAGTTCATGCATTATTGATTTCCGAATCAACTGAGATGAGTATAACTGATGAATCAATGACTTGCGACAGCTTTGGGCAGTGGTTCTGAAGGAATGCAGATTCCTAGGCCCCCACCCAACACCTGCTGAATCAGAATCTGGACGTTGAGCCTAGAAATCTGGATCTTTGATCACATATTCTTGGAGACTCTGCTACATTCCAAAATTTGAAAATCTTTGCTCCAAGTTGTAATTAGTCATTGAAACATTAGTGAGAATGGTGCCAGACCCTCAGTAAGCCAAGTACTGAGAATGGTACTGAGGAAGCATGCTTCACTCAAAACCTCTCATGAGCACACTCTTGCATACCAATTAAAGATTTTGCAAGGAAAATAATATGCTTTAAAAGTCCTAGTGTCTGCGGGGACACTTGGTGTATGTTATGAAGCACCAGCTGCTGGGCTGTGTCCACGTGGAACAGCCTGGATCTGCCCCCAGAAGCAGTCTGCCTCCATCTGAGTGCTGGGCGCCAGCCTCTCCCGCGAAGCTTCAGGAGTGCACCTCTGGAACAAGAGAAAGGCAAGGGACAGACGATATTTCTAACTACAGCATATATGTCTAGTTTCCCTGTTTTTCATTTTTCTCTGTCATTCTTTCAGTAGCCTTATATTTTAGGTGTGTCTCTTGTTAATAACTTGCAATTATTATTAGTTTCTCTTGAAGTTATTTTCACAATCTTGTTCTTTCATAGTGTAAAAGTGTTCCTATTTCTCCATAGTCTCGCCAACATCTATTGTTTCCTGGCTTTTTGGTAATTGCCATTCTGACTGGCAAAAGACTGTATCTCAATGTAGTTTTGATTTGCATTTCTCTGATGATCAATGATGTGGAGCTTTTTTTCATATGTTACTTGGCTGCATAAATGTCTTCTTTTGAGAAGAGTAGTTCATATCCTTTGCCCACTTTCTGATGGCGTTATTTGCTTTTTTCTTGTAAATTTGTTTAAGTTCCTTGCAGATTCTGGATATTAGACCTTTGTCCGATGGGTAGATTGCAAACATTTTCTCCCATTCTGTAGGTTGTCCGTTCACTCTGATGCTAGTGTTTTGCTGTGCAGAAGTGCTTTAGTTTAATTAGATCCCATCTGTCAATTTTGGCTTTTGTTCCAATTCATTTTGGTGTTTTTGTCATTAAGTCTTTGTCCATGCCTATGTCCTGAATGGTATTTCCTAGGTTTTCTTCTAGGGTTTTTATGGTTTGGAGTTTTACATTTAAGTCTTTAATCCATCTTTATACTATTGGTGGAATAGTAAATTAGTTCAGCCATTGTGGAAGACAATGTGGTGATTTCTCAAGGATCTAGAACCAGAAATACCATCTGACCCAGCAATCTTGTTACTGGGTATATAACCAAAGGAATATAAATCATTCTACTATAAAGCCACATGCACACATATGTTTATTGCAGCCTGATTTACATTAGCAAAGACATGGAACCAACCCAAATGCCCATCAATGACAGACTGAGTAAAGAGAATGTGGTATGTATACAACATGGAATAATATGCAGCCATAAAAAATAATGAGATCATGTCCTTGCAGGAACATCTATGAAACTGGAAGCCATCATCCTCAGCAAACTAACACAGGAACAGAAAACCAAACATCACATGCCCTCACTCATAAGTGGGAGTTGAACAATGAGAACACATGGACACAGGGAGAAGAACAACACACACCAGGGCCTGTTGTGGGTTGGGGATCGTGAGCAAGGGGAACGTTAGGACAAATACCTAACGCATGTGGGGCTTAAAAGTTAGATGAGGGGTTGAGAGGTGCAGCCAAGCCCCGTGGTGCATGCATACCTATGTCACAAACCTACACGTTCTGCACATGTATCCTGAATCAAAGTAAAATAAAATTAAAACAAAATTATTAAAGATATCCAATTTTTTTAACCAGTGGATGCTATTACTTTATTTTGTGAAATAAAAGACCACAAAACTAAAAAATAAAGAAATTTTTGAACTCAGCTTTTAGATCCTTGAATATGGAAAGCATAGTTGTTACGATGGTTAAGTATTTAATAATCCTAATATTTGGAGTTCCTGTGTGTCTACTTCTATCTGTCCATTATTTCTCGTAGTTTTCACCCATGTTCTCTTATCTCATCATGTTTCTAGTTATCATTGATGATGTGCTGAAAATTGTTCTTAAAAACCTGCTATAAACATTATTTGACACTTAGGGTGATAGTACCTACCTGAAAATATAGTTTTTATTTGCTTCTTCCTAGCATCAAGGGACATTTCTGATCCAGAACCCTCCTAATCCAATTCTGTCTTTAAGATTTACTGGGCAACTTACATAATGAGAAACTAAGCTATTTTCTCTGTAGGACATTTTCATTCCTGATTCTCTTTTATTTCTAGACCACAGTACTTTTGTTTCCCAGTCCAGAGCACCTAAAGGTTATCAGAAACCCTCAACTTTCAACACCATTAAGCCCGACTTTAATCACCCAAGTTGTCAGAAATGCAGTTCAGAAACTCAGCTATGTCTTCTTCATCATCCAAAGTCCCCAAGACAAAAATCAGACAACCAGCTTCACTTCTCCGAATTCTTGTTGCAGCTCTGACATGTGAATGGCTTAGAAGTCACCATGCCTGTCCTTTCATCAGAAAGCCAGAAAACTTGAAATAAATGGCATTTTTTTTATTCATGAGAGAACTGAAGTAACAGGGAGAGCAGTCGTCCAAAAACGTGGAGAGTCAGGTGAATCCAGAAACGTGCAGCCACCAAGATATGCTTACTGATCATGGACACTGCTGGACCCAGTGGTGATTCTGAGACTTTGCGGGAGGCTGAGTATGGTCTTGCATGAGCATTTGAAACTCCCGTAGCCTTCATTCTTCAGAGTCCCCAGCTCTGATGGATTTACTTTCCAGGACCCTGCTGCATTCTCTTGGGGGTCTGAGAAAAATCCTGAGTGACTCCCTCAGGAAAAGGTGAAATGGTGGTTGTGAAATAGACCCAGTCCTCCTTTATAACCAAAGCTTACTCTTTAGGAAAATGGACTTTGCCTGAGCCAAATACTGAGGCCTTATCCCAGCTGGGGAAAGAAATTGCTCCCCACGCCAACCCCTCTAGGCTTGTGTCTCATCTAAGGGGAAAATCATAGTCAATAGATGTCAGAATTTCAAGGAAATAAACTCACAAGTCTGCAGCCAGAGAAGGGAGAAGAGGAAAGAGGAGGAAAATGTCATTGAATAAACATTTGTGACCATCACAGCCCCAAGACACAGAGTCACTAAGAGATTGAAATTTACGTGGAGGATAACAGAACACTCCTCCCCAGATACTAACACCACAGCAACAGAGCTCCCACACACCACCAGTGGACGCTCTGTAAAGAGCTGCAAGGCACAGACCCTCTTTCAGAAGGAGCTTTTAGGGAAACCCAAAGACAGTAGGGAGATAAACAGACTTTCTCTCAAGAGGATTACTTAGGAAAGCAATCTGCCATTCTGAAGGGACATGCAACCAGAAAGAGGAACTGGGACCCTCCGTCACCTACAGCCATAGCAAACGCGAAAGCATCCAACTCAGGCGGGCTAATAAACTCCTAAAATGATAGGCCAATTTACCTCCATTCCTATTACTCAGTACAATCTTTCTGACTTTCAGCAAGAAAAGATCTCAAGGCCTACCAAAAGGCAATCAAAACACAGTTTGAAGAAACAATCACAAGAAATGGATTAATATATAATAGTCCACCTAAAAGTTAGCAATGTCAGGCAGGGCATTGAAATAACTATAATCAGTGTCTTACAGGCTCTAATAGAAACTAGAAAACATGCAAAAGGAGAGGAGTAATGTAAGCAGATAGATGGGAACTAAAACACTAAAAGATATGCTAAAAAAAATATGCTGTACAGAAATAAAGAATGTTTAATGGCTCATTGGGAAACTTGACAAAATTAAGAAAAGCATCATTGAATTCCCATATACGTCAGTAGAGACTTCCCAAGGTAATATGTAAAAATAAACTTATACTGAGTGGGGGAAAGAAAAATGTCAAAAAACCATAGGACAAAAACCAAAGATGCAACATACACATGAATGGAATATCAGAAGGAAGAAACAGAGAATGAAGCAGAAAAAGTGTTTGAAGTAAAAATGACCAAGAAGGAAAAAGAAAGGGTGTCATAAGGAATGAATGAAAGTTAAGCATTTTCTTTTTTATTCTTAATCGCTCTGAAAGATAACTGCTTGAATGAAATGGTAATAGTAACAATATATTGGTTGATTATAGTATATGTATACATTGTTGCACATGATGGGAAGCAAGAACTTGGAATGTATCCACACCATGTGGAACGGTGTGGTGCCATTCGAAGGCAGATTTTAAATATTCAACAGTAGACAACAATGAAACTCCAGCACAATCACTAAAAATAATATAATATGCTAAGAAAGGAGATGAAGGCCCATAAAACGCTCAGTTAAAACCAGAAAAGAAAAACACGGAAAAAGAATAAATGTAATAAGTAGAAACAATTACAAACATATTAGGTATTAATCCAACTACATAACACAACTATGCAACACACTTCTAAACAGCACACGGGTCAAAGAAGAAGGCTCAGGAAAAGTCAAAATGAACTAAACTTTACTTTAAATAATCACTTTAACTGGGAACATTCCAAATATAGCAATTCAAAGACAGACAGTATCATAATGGATTGCAAAAAAAAAAAAAAAACCTTTAGCAGGTCCTCATATTATGTCATTTTGTTCAACATTGTTTCATTACAATGTTGATGAGAAAAAATTGATTCCTGACTGGAGCTCCTGTCTGTGTGGAACACACGTGTCTTCCCCGTGTCTGCCTGGGCTTTCTCCAGTTACTCCGGTTTTCTCCCACATCCTAAAGATGTGCGTCTTCAGTGAATCTGTGTGTCTGGATTGTGTGAGTTTGGAGCAGGGTGGGTGTGCTCTGAGATGGGAGGGCATCCTGTACAGGCACGGTTCCCACCTGTGCCCTGACCTGCCAGGCAGGCTCCAGCCACCCGTGACCGTGAACTGGAATAACGGGGTAGATAAATATCTTGTTTGTTTATATTGATCTTTCTTAAGTGTGTGTATAGCTCACATTATTTCAATGTTTAATATTAGTGTTTGGGGACTTTATTTAGAAGTTGGGTGTTTTTGTGAAGAGAAATACGTCATAGGAACTGAACTCACGTTTACACCAATTTGCCTGTGGTAGAATTGGTTTCATTATATGTCCTTTCACTTAAAGTCACAGTTTCTAAGGACCTGTCAACAGCATTGAGAACTTCCTGTATGTGTTATATACAAGAAATCTCATTTTAAGTATAAAGGCTAGAATACATCAAAAGTAAAAGGATGGAGAAAAATGTACCAGACTAGCACCAATCAAAAGAAAGCTTGAGTGATTATATTAACTTCAGACATAGCAGACTTTAAAACAAGAAAAATGATTCGGGAGAAAGAGGGGCATTACAAAGTGCCAACCCTCTACAAATATACAATAATCCCTAATGTGTATGTAACCAGCAAGAGACAGTCAAAATATTCAAGGCAGAAACTGATAGATCTGAACCGAGAAATAGACAGATCCACTGTGACAGCTGGAACCTTTGACACCCTTCTGCCTGTAATAGACAGACACAGCATTCAGAGAAGACCTGGTCACACCGATCGCCTCTATCAGTCAAATCAATTTAATTGACATTTGCAGAAGGTTGCGCATAATAATAAACTACACTTTCTTCTCAAGTTCAGATGAAACATTCACCAAGATAGGCCACATTCTGGGCTATAAACATGCCTTTAGACTTGTTAAAAAAAAATAGAAATCAGATAGACTATGTTCTCAACTAACAATACAATTAAACTACAAATAAATAGCAGGAAAATATCTGGAAAAGCCCAAGCCATTTGCAGATCCAACAACACATTTTTAAACAGCGCAGGGGTCGGCCGGGCGCAGTGGCTCACGCCTGTAAATCACAGCACTTTGATTTATAGGCCGAGGTGGGAGGATCACCTGAGGTCAGGAGAGGAGGCTGGCCAACATGGTGAAACCCCGTCTCTGATAAAAACACAAAAATCAGCCGGGTGTGGTGGCCCATGCCCCTAATCCCAGCTATTCGGGAGGCTGAGGAAGGAGAATCACTTGAACCTGGGAGTCGGAGGTTGCAGTGAGCTGAGATGGCGTCATCGCACTCCAGCCTGGGCAACAAGAGGGAAACTCTGTCTCAAATAATAATACTAATAATAAATGAGAAAACAAAATAGCATAGCAGTCAAGGAAGAAGGTTCAAGAAAAGTTAAAATGAACTAAATGAAATTAACATGCAACGTATCAAAGAGGCATTCTATAAAAGCCCCGATCAGTATCCCTCAGAACAGGTAGGTTCAACAATAACAAGGAAAACCTAAACAACTAACTGGCAGAGCCAAGACAGCCCAAGGGGACCTGATGACGAAAAGTGATGTGGGATCCTGGAACAGAAAAGGAATGTTTGTGAACAACCAAAAAATCCAAACAGAGTATGGATTTTAGATGATAACACTGTATCACTATTGATTCATTCATTATGTACATAAATATGCCACATTAGTATAAATGTTAATAGAGGAGAAATGTGATGTGGGATAGACGAGAACTCTGTGTCTTTGCAATTGTCTTTTAAACCTGAAACTGTTCTAATGTTTTAAAGTTTATTTTATAAAAATATAACAATACAATGTGCGGGATGCAGTGAAAGTGGCATTTAGAGGGAAATTTATAGCACTGAATGCATGCATATATTAGAAAGAAGAAAGATCTAAAGTCAATATTTTTCACCCTTAGGAAGCCAAGGAAAAGCAATGGAAGCCTAGAGCAAGCAGAAAATAAATAAATAAATAACCAAAAATACAGCAGAAATCAATACATTATAAAAATTAGAAAACAACAGAGAAAATCGATGAAACCAAAAACAGGTTTCTTAAAAAAATCAGTCAAGTTGAAAACCTCTGGCTAGTTCAACCAAGAAAATAAGGGAGAGGATGCAAATTACTAATATTAGTAATGAGAGAGCTGTGTCTTTGCAGGGTCCTGTGAGCGTTAAAATGATAATAATGGAATGCCATGATGAACTCACTCCACATCTACAAATCTAGTAACTTCAACACGGTGGACCACTTCCTTGAAGGCTACAAACTAGCAAAATTCACATACAGAGAGACAGAGAACTTGAATGGCTTTATATCTATGAATGAAATTGAATCAGTGATTAATAGCCTTCCAGAAAACAAAGCCTCAGGCGCAGATGGTTCACTGGTGAACCCTATCAATCTTTCAAGGAAGAAATGATACCCGTTCTTTCTATTTCTGCCAGAAACTGGAAGCAGAGAAAACACTTCCAAACTCATTCTATGAGGTCAGCATTACCCTAATAGCAAACCCATTAAAGACATTACAGAAAGGAAAGTTATGGACAACCCTCTCTCAAAAGTACAGATGCAAATAAACCTAACACGATAATAGCGAAATGAACCCAACAATGTGTAAAATGAGTTGTACGCCACAGCCAAGTGGGGCTTACTCCAGGCATGTATTCCATTCCTTTTCAGAGTTCCTCACCACCATGTTGACTTTCTGAACCTGTTAATAATTTGTGGTTTCTATTGTACACAGCTGTCATCCTTGTCTTCAGAGGGATTATCAGATCAATTCCGTTCTCCCGCCATAACCAGAAGCAGACTCCCTGGTCTGTCTTTATTCTACTTTGAATTTCCAGCAGGTAGCAAATTACTGGGTACTCAGTTGGGGCTCATTAAATATCAGGTAATTAAGTAAATAAGTAAGGAGATGATAAGGTTAGGCTTCGTGTCCCCACCCAAACCTCATCTTGAGTTGTAATTCCCATAGTCCCCAGGTGTCAAGGGAGAGATCAGGTGGAAGTAACTGAATCCTGGGGGCTGTTTCCCCTATGCGGTTCTCCTGATAGAGAGTGAGTTCTCACAAGAGCTGATGGTGTCATAAGGGGCTCTTTCCCCTTCACTCAGCACTTCTCCTTCCTGCTGCCCTGTGAAGGAGGTGCCTGCTTCTCCTTGACTTTCTATCATGACTGTAAGTTTCCCGGGGCCTCCCCAGCCATGCTGAACTGTATGTCAATTAAACCCCTTACCTTTATAAATTACCTAGTCTCAGGCAGCTCTTTATATCAGTGTGAAAATGGACAAGAGACAATATGTCTTTTTTTATTTTTTGTAGTGATGGCAATACATAAATAATGTTCTCTTACTTTTTCTAGTCTACGATCTGAAATGTGGGAACACTGCTGTCTCACACACGTAGCTGAGGCTAACCCTGAAATTTTGTTTGGTGATGAGATAGCTGGGATGGAGCTGCGCCGGAGACTGTCTGGTGGTGAAAGGCTTGCATTGTTTTTACACAAAAGGCATGCTTGTGAATCTAGATAACTGATTTAGTTGAGTTGATTCTATTTGGGTTAGTGGGAGTCCAGAGGCCAGGAGTGGTGGGGCGGGGAGAGAAGGACATTAAATAACAATGAGCTCTAAGAGCTGATAGGGGAAAAGGCAGGTGCATGTGCCCAGGCCCCGATGCAGGCAGGGCACAGCCTTCAGAAGTGACAGTCAGCCGGGTGGGGCAGCTCATGCCTGTAATCCCAGCACTTTGGGAGGCCAAGGCAGGTGGATCACATGAGGTCAGGAGCTCAAGACCAGCCTGGCCAACATGGTGAAACCCCGTCTCTACTAAAAATACAAAAATTAGCCGGGTGTGGTGGCACACGCCTGTAGTCCCAGCTACTCAGGAGGCTGAAGCAGGAGAATTGCTTGAGCCTGGGAGATGGAGGTTGCAGTGAGCTGAGGTCATGCCACTGCACTCCAGCCTGGGCGGCACAGTGAGAAAAAAAATGAAAGGAGATAGGGAGGTGAGGCCAGGGGATGGACTGGGAGAGGCTGCCTACCAGCAGGAGAAGCAGGTAAGGTGGTTCATGAGGCCACGTGGGGCCTGAAGGCCGTGTTTGAAGGCCCAGACTTCAATCTAAGAACAAGGTGAAGTCATAGAAGGAAATTCAGCGGTGAAAAAAGCTGGCGTGTCTCGTTATCTGCAGAGGTGCTGGGGAGACCTCATGGTGGTTTTGACTGAAGCGGTGAGAGTGAGCACGAGGGAAGACAGACGCTTTTAGATTCATTTAGGAACTCAACAAGGCATGGCGGTTCATTGGACGTTAGGAAGCAGGTAAAGAGGGGGATGTGTCTGGAAAAATGCCAAGATTGACAGCCAGAGTCACTGAAATTCAAGAGACAGTGAGCCAGGTGTGCCCTGGGGCAAGATGGTTCTCACAGGGAGAGGAGAGAGGCCCCAAGCCCAGCGGCAGTGAAGGCTCCACCTGGGGAGTGGTGGAGCTGCCACCCTGGGGGCCTGTGCCCACCCCTGCGGGCCCCACCACACCCTCCATGCCCACCCCTGAGGGTCCCACAGCACCCTCCATGCCCACCCCTGAGGGCCCCACCGCACCCTCCATGCCCACCCCTGAGGGCTCCACAGCACCCTCCATGCCCACCCCTGAGGGCTCCACAGCACCCTCCATGCCCACCCCTGAGGGCCCCACCGCACCCTCCATGCCCACCCCTGAGGGCCCCGCAGCACCCTCCATGCCCACCCCTGAGGGCCCCACCACACCCTCCATGCCCACCCCTGAGGGCCCCACCACACCCTCCATGCCCACCCCTACAGGCCCCACAGCACTCTCCACGTCATGAACCCAGTTGCTGACCCTCAGGTCAGATGCAGGCGCCTGGTGGAGAAGACAGCCAGGCAGGAGAGAACAGAAGCTATGGAGGACCTGAGGGTGTGGTCAGCAGAGCCCACACTGGGATCCATGCTGAGAAATGGAGATGGGATGGAGGGGCAATGAGGGGCTCCTGGTGCATCGCTGAGGCATCCTGGGCTCCCACAGGGGCCACACATGGACTTTGTGTGGAAGTGTCCCACAGGCCCGGTGTCCCAGGCTCAGGGCAGAGCCAGCACCATGGCGGGGAGGTTCGAGAGTGTTTTACAACAATCAGCAGCTAAACTGCTGAGCCCCCCACCCCCAGCATGTCCCAGCGGGACTAAGGGATTCTGTTAGCATTCACAGGCAGCACACCCCCGAGGGCAGGAGCCTGCATCATGGCTAACACACGCTGATGTTCCAGAAGGAACCTGCAGGCAACAAGCCGAGTCCAGGTGTGGAGCCTCCCTACCTGGGAGAAGCACCTCAGGGCCGCCCTCAAGCCGGGACCCCCTCGGCACAGCAACACAATTGGCTTCCACCCACCAGCCTGCATTTGAGCCTGACTGGGAGTTGCAGACAGCCCTCCTTGGCATGGGCTCACTGCCATCCAACAGACGGGGCCTCCAGCAGGCTGCCCGGTGCCCCAGTGGGTGGCGTCTGTGGGTGGGTAAGGAGGCAGGCTCTCCCTCCCAGGCCCAGGGCCACCCGTCCTGAGATTGGTTCCAGTGACCATCCCTGGTGTGGGCCTGCATCTTCGCTGGGCTGCCCTCTTCCTCCTTCAGGGTTCCTCCCCAGAAACGCAGAAGGCCTCACGAGGGCCCACACCAGGCATTTGGGGCCTGCTGAGCTCAGCTCAGAACCAGCAGAACCTTGAGCCTGTGGTCAAGGTCAGTCCTTCATCCATCTGCCTGGAAAAGCAGCACTGAGCACCTCTTCAGATAAATCTGCTTCATATCACTTCATCCTCCTCTCTGAGAGCTGATTGCAGCTGATCCCACTGGGGCACCAGGGAAAGCAGCCGCCAAACCCAGTCCCTGCTGTGGGGACCTGTAGCAGGCAGCCTGGAAAGTGGGATGCATTTGCTAGAGTGAGGGGTCTTCAGCCTCAAGGACATCTTCCTGGCCCCACTGCAGCCCCGCAGCCCCCTCGGCCACCGACCGCAGTGCCTGGCTGTTGTGCTCCCAATGCTCTCACACACACGGGGCTGATCTTGTTCAGGCCCTTATTCCTGAGCTTATTGTCTGTGGTTGCAAACACGCCCACACGCAGACATACACGCAGACACACACATCGCCAGCCGCACCGTGCCGTGGTGCACCCAGGAGAAACCCCCGCTCCGGCATGTGTTGTTATCAGACCAACGACTTCCACATCTCATAAATTCCATGAAATGCTGCAGGGTGGATGCCCAGGGTCTGTACCACAGAATTACTGATAATAGTGAGAATCTAAAAGCCCCGAAGTAGCCCGCCACGGAGGAGTCTCCAGCTACCTTTGACTTCATCCACATCAAAAACACATTTGTACAAAGTTATGCTCACATCAAAAGAAATGACAAAGCAGAATACAAAATCGCTATATTCAGGATATTACAGTAATGACAAAAACAGGTGTTTACGATGCTGGCAGTGCTGGGCTGTGGCCGTGTGGTGCAGCCTGTGGGGCGCGTCCCAGGAGCCAGGTCCCCGCACCCCTGTCTCAGCTGCACCCCTCACTTGCTGGGGCTTTGGGGAACCAGGTAGCCTCTGGAGCCCCCGGGTGATGCGTGAAATGGCAGCATCTGCCCAGGGTTGGTCTGGGAGTGAGGAAGACGCCGCCAGCGGGAGGCCTGGCCCGTGGCGCACAGTTAGCTCTTCTATTTTTTAAGACCAAAGAAAAAGTCTAGAAGGAAGCTTATACCCTCCAAAAAGTAGAGTTATTTTGCTTGAGTAACGGGATTAGGTACTCTTTTCTGTCTTCTGTAACATGCATGTAACACTTTCACAATTGGAGGGAAAATATACCTCTGAGAAAGTGAAGTCGTTCCAGGACAAGCTCGCCGCAGTCCTCCAGGGCCGGGCTGCACGGGCAGGCTGGAGAGAGAGCCGCTCCTCCACCCCCTCTGTCCTATGAGAACCCTTCAGGCCAGGGGCCTGCAGGAGGAGCGAGCGTCCCTCCTCTTCAGCTAAATCCACTTCAAGTCACTTCACCCCCCTCTCTCTGAGAGCTGATTGCAGCTGAGATCAAGCCTTGAGGACGTGCCAGGATCCTCCAACGCCTTTTAGAACAAATGCACCACCCGCTTGGCACTGTTAAGCAGCCTCGGAGCTGCAGGCGGGTGTTTGGCTCTGTGGCTCTGACTCTGTGTGTTTCTTTTCTCTTTCTGTATAAGCCTCAGAAGATCACCTTCCCCGGATGCTGTTCTAACCACCACTCCTTAGGGCTGCTACGGCTCTCTCAGGTGTCTGGCAGACCTTTACCTTCTTGGGACCACCCAATGCCCCGCATCCTTCCTCCCGCCATCCTCTGTCTTTGTAGAATGGCTGATGGGACCGTGATAGCCTCCCGCGTCTGCTGTGAGGCTGGGATGGAAGTTCCAAGGCCCGTCCTACCCTGGATGACCTGGCAAGCGCTGACCTGAAACCGTTAGTGGACTTCAGGCGTCCTGGACAGAAGTGGCTGATACATACGGCTTAGATGGCAGTCCCCTCCAGATCGCATGTTGAGATGTGACCCCCAGTGTTGGAGGCGGGGCCTGCTGGGAGGTGTTTGGGTCATGGGGCGGACCCCTCATGAAAGGCTTGCTGCTGTCCTTGTAGCAGCTGCTGGGTGTTCAGGAGACCTGCTTGTTTACAGTACGTGGAATTTCTCTTACTCCTGCCATGTGACGTCCGCCACACCGCGGCTCCCTCTTTGCCGTCCACCGTGATGGTGAGCCTCCCAAGGCCTCCCTGGAATCGGAGGCCAGCAGCGCGCTTCCGGCACAGCCTGCAGGACCATGAGCCAATTCAACCTCCTTTCTTGTAAACTACCCAGTCTCGGGTATTGCTTTGTAGCAGCACGAGAACGGCCTAATACAGTGGCCCCTTGGGCAAATGATTTTAGTGCCTTGTGTTTTCCATGCAATTTCAGACCAATCACAAAATATTTACGTCCTTTTCATGTGCCAGGCTCAGAGAAGAGGCTGGGCCAGTTTTGCAATGCCCACGGCCCTTCCTTCCAGGAGTCGGAGATTGGGTTGTGATGGTCAGGTGGGAGCTTGTCTGGAACACACTGCAGGAGGCAGGGAAGGCGCCCACAGGGCCAGCCGGAGTCTCCTCAGGTCTGACACCTCAGTCAGTCCAGAGAATCTGGAGGGTTCCCTCGTGCCAGCCCGAGCCGCCTCCACCCCAGCTGGTGAAGCATCTTTCGCCATGACCGGGCCAGGCTGCGGGCTGCTGAGTGGGAGGGGTGTGGGCCGGGCCAGGCTGTGGACTGCTGAGTGGGAAGGGTGTGGGCAGGTCTGTCTCGCTCCTCTGTCCGCCCCAGAGAGTTGGGGGGGACAATGGCAAGCCAGGCCTCCAAGGATGACGTCAGAGGAGACAGGGGCCTGGCCATGATGTTGTAGACGGATGGGAGGTTAGCAGACTGGACAAAGGTGGCCAGACCGTCCAGAGAGCTGAGCAGGTCGGCAGCACCCACCGAAGTGCGTCTCCTTCAAGCCTTGGAGCGGACAGTGCGTGTGCTGGGAGGCCCCCTCGCAGTGAGAGCCCATGAAGGCTGCAGGGCCGCTCTTCAGCCTTCTCAGGATCCAGAAAGAAAGAGGCTCTGGGAGCTTAAAATCTCTGGGTTCCATGGCAGCCCCACCTAGGCACACGCCAACCTCCACCTGCGCTGGCTGACTGCGCCTGTCTGCCTAAATGCTGCCCTTCCACGCGGCCTTGCAGGAGTCTCACACGGGGGAGAAGCAGGGTCCAGCTTGGCGAGCTGAGCAAGAAAAGGGCAGCAAAGGGGAACAAGTGTCGCTGGGACGGTGACCCCCAAAAGCAGAAGATGGAGTCAAGAATAGAGCTAGACAGGCACATGGACACATTTCGCCACCCAGGCAACCACGCCAAATGTTTCAGAACATTACAGAAACACACCCGGGACCCATCCAGAAAAGCACAACATGGAAGGAGGCAAAGCCTCCATGGGGCTGGGCAGGGGAGCGGCCGGGCAAGCTTCTCTACTTCCATTTGTTTATATTTTTATTTTTAATTAGGTATTTTTTTGAGACAAGGTCTCACTCTGTCACCCAGGCTGGAGGGCAGTGGCGTGATCACAGCCTTGACCTCTGCAGCCTTGACCTCCCAGGCTCAAGCACTCTCCCTGCCTGCCTCAGCTCCCCAAGTCGCTGGCCCTACAGGAACACACCACCATACTCGACCAATTTTTGTATTTTTTTGTAGAGACAAGGTTTTGCCATGTTGCCCAGGCTGGTCTCAGCTTCCGTGGCCCATGTAATCCTCCTGCGCGGTCTGGACTTCCTCTTTCCCTCGAGCCATTCCCTGTGGCTGTGTCAGGAGCCCTCAGACAGGCCAGAGGCCCCGCTGTGCAGTTCAGCCTCTGGGGTACCTTCCACTGTCTGGAAGCCTGGAAGGTCCCTGGGTGTCAGCTCTGCTGCCCCAGATGGGAACTGCACCTTACTCTGCCGCCTCCTGGGGCAGTGCAGCCTGGATTTCATGTCTCAGGAGACCTCACTTTCAGGGCCTTCCTCCTGCTCCATCTCGGGTTGCTCACCCGACCCCCTGTCCTGTCACTCATAATCATGTGAGCCCACTGTGCAGATGCTGAGAGGGAAAGTGTAAGGGTCACAGCTTCTGTGCTGCGGATGGGGTGAGCCCGGGGCCATAGCTGTAGCCACTCCAGCATGGCTCCGCCACCTGTGTGGAGCTGCAGGAATGACAGTGGAAGGAGCCGTGGCCCTCACTTTCTGCCATTTCATCTGCATCATACCCGAGGGACAGGCATGAGCTGAGAGCCAGAGCAATGCCAGGGCCGGATGCCGGAAGTGGAGAGGCTGGCCTTCTATGGGGCAGGCTGTCCTCACCCAATTCTAAGCCTCCTGGGACCAGCCTGGCTGACAGCGCTGGCATTTAGGTTCAGGACGTGCAGCATCTGCTTTCTCCCGAGCCACCCAGCGCTGGGCGGGGACCTCTAACCACACACTGGGAGCTAATGTTTGAAGTCACAACATAGGAGACATCACAGACACAGAGCATCCAGGCCCCAGTAGGCACAGGGCACAGGGTGCTGGGCCACATGGGATCGAGATTGGGGAACGGGTAGACCAGGGCAGCACGTGACCTCTGCCCACAGGTTCCGAGAGGCTTCCAGCCAGCCCAGGAAAAAGGGGACTCTCCTGTGCCTTCACTGTGAAAGCGCCGGAGAGGGTAAGTGTAGAAGGTGGTGGCTGCCCCTTCTAGAAAGTCACTTAAAGATCCTGCTGGGGCATTTTTACAGCCAGGGCTCACGTGGCCCTTTTGTGGATAAATGGTTAAGAGCTTTATTTTTCCATAACTTAGCAAGAGAGAAAAACCCATACGATTTGTCAGGAGGCTTCAGAACTGTGCTGTTTCCCAACAGTCCACATCAGGGCTTGCTTAGAACCCTGTGGTATCTCAGTGCTGCTAACTCAGGCAGCCTGTGCCACCGGATGGTGCGTGTGCAGGGGCTAATGGTCAAATGTTGACTGCCCGCCTGGCGCCCTGGGCGTTGTAACCCTCATTGTGATAGGAAAAGTTAGACTATTACAGTAGATCTCATGTCGTGAGTGTGAAATCTGCACCAGGCCCTGGGTGAAGGTCAGCCCAGGGAGGCTGAGGAACTGGACCTGGGGCACACGTCTAAGGAGTAGCAGCATGATCCAGCCCTCGGCTCGACCGCGGATGCTGTAGTGGCATTTACTGCAAGTCTTGAGGACACTCAGTCACGCTGGTGTGGGCAGCAGGTGCCAGCTAGAGACGCCTGGAGTCCAGTGAAATCAGCAGCTGAGAGTGACCCTGAAGATCAGGGGACAGAGACCAGGCAGCTGACAACCACACATCTGCAGCCCCAAGGGGCGAGCACATACCCGTTTCGGGGATGGATAAACGGAGGCCCACATGGCAGGGACTGGCACTAGCTGAGCGCCTTTTCTGTCCCAGACCACCATCTGCTGGGGCCTGCTTCCCACAGCAAGCCTCCAAGATTGGGAGTATCATTCCCATGTTATAATTAAGGATTACTGAGGCTCAGAGAGGTTAGGACACCTGCCCAGAGTCATTCAGTGGGCAGGCAGCAGCGTGGTGGCTTCAAAGCCCTGCATTCCAGCACGCCAGCCCGTGGGCGCTGCTCAGACCCTCAGGCCATGGCTTCACCATAGGGTCATGTGCTCCTGCCTCTCCAGAGGCCAAGCTTCCATTCCTGGGTGAGCTTCTGCTTTTATAGTGTGTCCCAAGCTCCTGAACGCAGACTTAGAGCAAAGGAACGCAGTGCAGGCAAAGGAAGGGCGCCCCGCATGCCTCATGCCTAAGGACTGTGAGCTGAACTGACAGCAGGGACTGGTATCTTCCAGCTTGCACTCCAGGTGTGACCTGCAGAGGGGGAAAGGGAGGAGGGGGAGGGAGGAGGGAGGGAAAAGGAAAGGGGAGGGGGGACAAGGACAGAGGGAGGAGAGAGGGTCCTAGGGCTGAGGGGCCATCCTGCAGACCTGGTTCC
Organism: Alouatta palliata; assembly: GCA_004027835.1. Classification (NCBI taxonomy): domain Eukaryota; kingdom Metazoa; phylum Chordata; class Mammalia; order Primates; family Atelidae; genus Alouatta; species Alouatta palliata. The sequence continues at coordinate 8,073 of PVKV010009628.1, read as the reverse complement.
TGTGCCCCTTCCAGAGCCTGGTCAGCCTCTGCAGCCGGCATGTGGGGTTCACCCCACCACAAGAATCTATACCGAGGTGTCCTGCCCCTCTCCGTAGCCCCTCTGACATCTCGGCTTCAGGACAGGAGGCCCTGGGACCCCTCCTCAGGAAGGCCTGGAGAAGCTTTTGGTTCCCTCCTGAGCTTGGGGCCACACCAAAGCCACTCACGTCAAGGCTGCCCCACGCCCAGGCCGAGGGTGGGTGGTGGGTGGGATGGTGTGGGCAGCTTGCAGCGGCTCTGCTCCTGGAGGCCTCCTGTGGTTCTCCCAGGCCCCCTTCCTCTCCCAACCACTGTCTGGGGTGGCCCCCGTCAAGACATGGCCTGGCCGCCTCTCCTTCATCCAATCAAGCCCATGGCCTCCCTCTGGCCCTGAGGGCACCCAGCAGAGTGGGTGGGTGGAAAGTCAGGGTAAGGAGCATCTCGGTGCCCAGGGCAGAGCCTGGAGGCCCTGGACTGACGTCTGTGGGTGAAATGAGCAAGCGTAGAATTGGAAGCGATGTTTCCCCTCCAATGAATTCTAAAATAAACACTGCAGCGGCGCGCATTTCCTGTGCCCTGCTTCTCGGCACAGCCACGATTCACTCACGATCTTGTCGGTTATAAATTGCAGCCTGCATTTCTCATATCAAAATGCACAGCTAGTGATATTTAACTCAAGAGAAATATATCCCCTGGCAATGAATACAGTCAGAAATTACTCACTGGATTTAACCAAGGAGCGAAAGATGCCATATAGATACATGGCATAAATTCACAAACGTGGGACAATGGCCACCATTTATTAATGTTTTATCTCCTCGCGGAAATGTGTGACCTTGCTTCAGCAGTTTTATTGGGAGCAAGATCTCTGGGAGCTCCCAAATCCCCTCTTTCCAATAGCAGCCTGAGCTGTTCAAAGTGGTAAATACCTTTCAAGTTGTCATTTTCCTGATGTTTTCTTTAACCCAGGAGAGGAAAAAAATTGTGGGGAGAAAAGGTTTCCCCCCAAAAAGTGCCTTTTGAACTTGTCATGGAAATTCAGGTCATTGAAACATGTTCAGGTTCATAAAGGGAAATGAAAGCAGTTTAGCTGTGGGGGGCTGAGGTTTCTGACTCAGGCACTGGACTCGGGAGGATTGCATATTGGAGAGGGAAGAGGGGGACCTGTACCTGGCAGGCGTGACCAAATTAAACCCATTCCTTCACTCCAGGATCGCGCACTGAGCTGCAGACGTTGGGCAAGCTGTGAAAAATAGAAAAACCACAGCACCAGCTCCTGGCCTCGGGGAGCCGGCAGTCTAAGAGCTAGACGTCCAGATGAACAGCCAGAAAACAGGCAATAAACACAGCGCCTACAAAGGCTTACGAAGCATCGTGGCGGCCTCCCCAGAAAGGAGAGGCTGTGACTCTTGGGGAGAAGATGTTTCCTGGTGGGGGCTGATGCCGAGATGGAGACAGAACTGAGCCAGCAGAACCTTCGGGCCCCCATGTGGATTTGACAAGGTCTCAGCCCATCTGCCAGCGCTCCTAAGCAGAGAATGTGGCCCTGGGGGAGTCCAGCAGTGGGCCCCCACCATATTGGGCATGGCTGGTCGTTGGCTGATGGCGGCTTCAGTTCACAGGCACTTTCTGATGACGCTGCAATGCCAGGGGCACTATCGATCGACAACACCCTGAGGCTGCATGGGCATTTCCTCTCTATGCAGGAGAGGTCTGAATGGTGCCGTCCACGGCGTCTGCACCCGGGAGAGGTCTGAACGCTGCCGTCCACGGCGTCTGCACCCGGGAGAGGTCTGAACGGTGCCGTCCACGGCGTCTGCACCCGGGAGAGGTCTGAACGGTGCCGTCCACGGCATCTGCACCCGGGAGAGGTCTGAACGGTGCCGTCCACGGCGTCTGCACCCGGGAGAGGTCTGAACCATGCAGTGCATGGCACCTGCACCTTTGCCCCACCCTCTCCCGCCTGCTGAGAGCACCTGTCTGGGTCCAGGATGGACCAGACAGGTGGATGGAATTGATGGAAGGAGCAGGCACATTCTCCACCCAGCTCAGTTCAACAGCTGCAGCCCAAAAATCAGTTTTTGCAGGGTGAGGGGGATGCGGTAGAGAAGGACCCTGAGACCCCTGCCATCTTCTCTCCTCGAAAGCACTCCAGCCCCGGCCCCACCCCTTGACACTTCTTTACCTGGATTCTGGCCATGCCCTTTCCACCATCTGAGAACTGCCCTCACGTGACCTCTGCAGCAGTTGCCCAAATCCAGCTGTGTGTGCCACAGGGCGACTCTCAGACACAATTCCCAGAAGAACCGAGTTCAAGTCCTGGCTCTGCCCTGTGTTATCTGTAAAAGCTTGAGTAGGTCACGGGCCTTCCTGGAACTCAGAGTCCTACTGAGAGGAATGAGGAGATACTCCTGAGATTCTTCCCAGCCTCGTTGGACATAAGTCCATGGTTCTCTGGGGACTCACTCTGGGAGCTCCGTCCTGCATGACTGTACCTCGTGTTGCCATTCCTGCATGACTGCACCTCGCATTGCAATTCCTGCCTGAGTACCCCCCATTCTAGTGTGGTTCCTGCATGAGTACCCCCATTCCACTGCAGTTCCTGTATGACTGCGCCTCACATCACAGCTCTTTCTGCATGTGCCTCAATCCTTAGCACTCCCAGAGTTCCTGACAGAGTCTCACACACAACAGGTGCTAAATAGTTCTAGTGAGATTCGTAGACAAGCATGAAGCCAAAGTGTGTGAGCTCCCTGTGAGTAGGGTCTCTGCAAAGTTCCCCAATTCATCCACAGTTTGTGGATTGCAGGATCCACAGCATTAAATGGTTTAGGAACTATTCCATGGGTGGAGGAGCAAACACATGAAGGAAGGGGTGAACCAATGAAAGAATGAATGAATGGTTTGAACATTTTCTTCTACAGAGAAGAGGAATTAACTCCTTCAGCAGCTGGAGCATAGCTCTGGGCAGGAAGAGGTTCTCCAGCTGGTGCAAATGGAGCTCAGCCCACTGTCCTGGCGAAGGGAGGCCACAGGAGCTCGAGGGCAGGACCCCTTCACACTGGTACAGTGACAGTTCACCCGGTTTCGGGGGAAGGATCAGCAACAGCTCGCTCCCAGAGATCTGCAGGGCACCCTCCCGCTGCAGCCCACCACCGTGCCCGGCCAGGAGCAGCCATCATCCGCTACGCACAGCCCAGTAATGGCTCATGAATCAAACGAAGCAACTCAATGTGAAGCTAATGACAAAATCCAGAGGAAAAGCCACCTTCCTGGTGCCCATCTAAGTGGATGCTATGGATGGGAGCAGATGGAAGAATGACGTATTTGTGGATTCCAGCCACCATCTGGTCACAATTGATGGCGCACCTGACAGCAGGTCATTATTGTTTTCCAGCATCACTAAAGACGGCTGTTCATCTCTGTGCGCCATTTCTGAGTGTGACATGGAGACCTTCAGAGATTCCAGTCTCTTCTCTCCGGTGACCTATAACTCACAGCATCCTTTGGCCTCCTCTGATGTGTTCCCAAGGTCTCTAAGCTGACGTAGTGCTCAGTTTAGCTGACTGATTAATTAAAATTCCCCTTTCTCTCCCCCTTCCTCTCCCCAGCTGTGGCCTTGGGTGACGCCTCCAAATCGATCCTTCACCATGGGCCCTCCTTTGTTACAAACTCCTCTGCAAACTTCCGAAAGACTCCAGTTTTCTTGCTGCGCTTAACACTGTTTCTGCCAGTTAATCCCGTCTTTTTTACCTAAAATTTTACTGGGTGGGAAAGGACGACTTTGGTCTAGTTTACAGATAGCTGACTCCTGGACTCGGACTGCGGTCAGGCCAGTGACCCAGATTCTGTTCTGGCTTTAACCAACCATATTCACTGGGGGGAGGAGGGGGTTTCCAAAATAGGAGGAGTTTGTGTCAGAAAAGGGGAGAAGGAAATAATTCAAACTATCTGTTTAAAGGCACAAACATTGGGCTCACATGAGAAATGAAAGGGAATGTGTTATTTTTAAGAAAACTATTTCAGGGTAAAAAATACATTTTCCCCTAATTACAGATAAAAACATAATTTTGGAGAGGGGGTCACACATATAAGACATCTCAGTTGCATAATCTGAGTAATAGATACGGTGTTTAGATGTGTCGTTGGATGGCTTTTTTATCATATATTAGGAGCTCCAGGTGTGAGCAGTGCATGTGAGTTGAACAGAAACAAATGCCTTCGCCTCCAAGATGGCCCCAGACAAAAGCCAGCCCTGATGAACGAAGTGGCCCAGGGAGCAGCCACGTCAGCCCCAGATGAACTCCAGGCTGGAGCATCTGGGGTGCATTGTGGTGTTGTTGTTTTAATTGTGATAAAATATACGAAATACATAATCGATCGTTTTAACCAGTTTTGAAGTGAACAGATCAATGCCATTAACTATATTCATGTTTTTATGCGACCATCACATCATTCATCTCCAGAAATATTCACATCTCGCAAAACCAAAACTCTATCCCCTTTAAACAATATCCCCCGGTTCCTCCCTTCCCCAGGGCCCTGGTAGCCACCCTTCTACTTTCTGGCTCCATGAGTTGAACTTTTCTAGGAACCTCACAGGAGTGGAATCCTATGCAGTGTTGTTCTTCTGTGGCTGGCTTATTTCACTCAGCATAGTGTCTTCAGATTCATCCACTTTGTAGCATGTGTCAGGATTTCCTCCCTTTTCAGAGCTGCATCATATTCTGTGCCAATGGGTACATGTGTGTCTGCTCCGGCTGGTGGGTGCTTGGCTGCTCCTGCCTTTTGGCTGCTGTGAATAATGCCGCTATGACAACATGGGGGTGCAAATCTCTTTTCGACTCACTGTTTTCCATTTTTTAAACTGTATACCCCACGTTGGAATTGCTGGATCATTTGGTAACTCCGTGGCGAATTTCTTGAGGAGCCACCATTATTTTCTTCACAGCAGCTGCGCAGTTCAGCATTCCATCAGCGATGCGCAAGGGTTTCTATTTCTCTGGGGTTCATTATTCTACGACTCAGTTAAGCAAAGCAGAGTCCACTATGGAGACTGGGAGGGGCTTGCCAGAGGCCACCCTGCAAAGCAACTTAGAGCCCTACATGGCCAGGTGGGTGGGATGACAGCTGAGGGCTGATCCCAAAGCCTCTGCCGAATGCAGGCTGTGGAAATCTCATTCACATCAGAGCTGAGCCCTGCTCCCTCCAAACCCATGATCTATGGCCATTCTCTGAGCCCCGTTTCTGCAAAAGAGGATAAGCCCACCCTGCTCACTCACTCAGTCCACAGATCATCTGGGACTTCCCCTCCCCGCCTTCCTCCTCGCAGAGCGCCACGTCCTTCCCACCTCCAATCCTCTGCCCCTCTTTGTGTGGGCTCCCCTGCCCTGGAGCCCAGATGGAGAAGGGCGCTGTGTTGGCAGCCCCATCTTCGTCCCCTTGCTGGTGCGCAGGGACCCTGGCACGTGTGCGCCCACCAGCCACCTCGTCTCAGCTGAGCGGCGGCCACGACGATGCAAGCCCCGCCCAGCCGTCTGGCTGCTAACACAAGGCTCTGTAGGGGACGCACACAGACCTCTCTGCAAATGGTCTGTTGGCGTGGAGCAGGCAGAATGCCCACCCGGCTGACTGAGACTTGTTCCTTTTTCCGGTACCTCCAGCCCCCGTGCCCACGGCCGGAGGCAGCCAGGTTTCCGCAGGTTGTAGTTCATTGACTAATTGGCAGGAGCAGACGGGGCTTGGGTAATGGGGCCTCTGAAAGTGAGTCTAGTCCAGCCTCGATGAATGCTACCTTCTGCTGCCTTCACCAAGCCCTGGAAAGCCCATGTTTCCGGCAGATTCCATATTGTCTGTGCTCCGGGTCCACATGGCAGAGCAGACAGCCTCCCGCTCTGTGTGCTCTGGAACAAATGGTTGACGCGAACCTCTTGGAAGAAGCAGCTGAACAGGTGGCCCGTTCATCGGGGGGCAGGCTGTGCAGGGTACCCAGGAGGTGGTCCTGGGGTCTTGGCAGGCCCATGGCCTCCTCCACAACAGCATCTCGGAGGTTGGCACCCAGCCCATCAGTGGCAACCTTGGCAGACACAGACATGCTGAACTGGGGTCCAGGAGGGGCAGGCCCAGGGCTGCAGGCTGGGCCTGCTTTCTTCAGGAGCCTGGATCCAACTTTAATCAGAGATGACTGATGGTCCAAGGTGGGCTTTGTCACCAGTCAGACAGGACAAGGAGGGCTCACGCCCCACCCGGCTGCGAGGACAGGCCACAGGGAGGTGCGGAAGGCTTGGCAGCTCCTGGGCACCAGCTCTGTGGCCACGTGTCTGCCAGGCATCCTGGAAGGCTGAGCGGCTGCCCTGGCTGTGGTCTTGCAGCTGCCAGGTGGCCTGGGGGGCCCTGGGTCAAGGCCGCTCAGATTGGTCTGCGGAAGCCGCAGTGGGTCTGCTCCACATCAGCCCTGAGGGATGCTCCTTGAAGGGTGCTCCAAGGAAGAGCTGGAAGGTTACAGGCCAAAGTCTACACGGAGGCTGCCGCCACTGAAGAAGGAAGCAGCTGCAGGGAGTCCTGGTGGGGGCGGGGATATAGGGAAGAGGGCTTGAAGTCAGGCCTTCAGCATGATGCAGGCAGGGCGGGGCAGCAGGACAGCATGTAACCACAGCATCCGGCCCAGCCATGGCACAAAGTGTGTGCACGGAACCCACCCTTCAAGGTGCCCACCGCCTCCACTCTGCTGACCCGGCCTCAGCTCCAGGACCCCTGAGCACACAAAGCAGGCACCAGCACAAGCGGATCAGAAGGGATGGTGGCAGTGACAGGGCTGGCTCTGGGACAGGACCCAATTGGAGCCTGTGGGAGAGAGGGCGGCACAGCCCTGGCAAGGGCAAGCACTCCAGCAGGTCAGCACCAGGGAGGACCCACTGCAGGGTGTGCAGCGCTGTGGCTCCCTGGGCTACATGAGCGGGACCGAGCACGTCCTGCCTGTCCCAAGCACACAAGGACAAAGGCAGGCAGGAGGCTGATGGGCTTCGGGAACCCTGAGAAGGGCAGCCTGCACGGGTGTTCCAGACATCCTGGCACCCAGCCCTGCTTGAGCTCCACAGGCTTCTGCTGCAAGACGCCCCGCACCCCAGATGAGCTGCTCGGCCGCTCGGAGTTTTCATTTCTTCCTCCGCAGAGTGAGGATGTATCCAGCAAGACTGTCCTGAGGCTTAAACCAGATAAGTAAAAGTGCTTAGGAAATTGGGAGCCTACTCTCTGAATGTCAGACAATATTATTTTTGAATCAGCTTCAAGAGATCACTTGAAGGGAAAGTACTGGAAAATCGAATTTTTTCCTCCTGTTGATTTAACAGAATGGCTCTCCTGCCTTGACCTCGCTGCGCCATTGACCTTGACTTTCGGGGCTTGCCCTTGGGACGCAGGGGTCTGTCTGGAGCTCCCACTTGGTCCTAGCAGAGCTGACATTGTAGATAAATGGCAGGTGAGTGATAATGAATAGAAGGAGGAAGAAAGCGCAGGGGTGGCAGGTGGCAGGCCTGGGAACATTCCAGAAGCCTCTGTCCCTCTGCATCCATTCCCCAACAATCCCTGAGGGCTCCATCAGGCCCAACTCTTCCTGATCCAACCCCCCAGGTTCCTTGGATGGAACTGTCTGCCCAGAACCCCTCTGGCTTCTCCAAAAGTTGAGGGAACTCTTTGACATCTCAGAACATTCCAGGTCCAAAAGGGACCTGAAAGTCACCCAAGCCAACTTCCTGTCTGGCAAGGACCCCCTTGGAGTGACCTGGCTGGTGCCTGTACCCCATGGCCGAGGCACCCTCAGAACCTCTCCAGCCCTACCCATACCCAGAGGGCACCAGGGTTTGCAATCTCCCATCCCTTGGTCGTAGTCCAGGTTCTGGTGTCTCTCAAGACAGACTGCATTACAATGAAGTGAGGACCGCTCTCCGTTCCCCTAAAGGCTTGCTTTGCTTGCTTTTCATTCATTTATTCATTCATCTCTTCCTTCCTTCCTTTCTTCTTTTCCACTCCCTCCCTCCCTCCCTTCTTTCCTTCC